>JAADVC010000110.1:0-36273 GCA_023334575.1 Pythium volutum | reverse complement strand
GAGTTGATGGACCACTGACGGTGTTCCATACACGTCGGCCTCGATCGTTCCGTTGGCGTGGGTCATGGTGGACCACAGGTCGAGACTTGCCTTGTTCGTTGCGTAAAAAGCGTCAAACAACGCGCGCGATCCGTGGACATGGAAGAGCTGCTTCGATTCCTCGGCCGCCTGTGCCGACCACGAGGCGACCACGACGGAGGCGGCGACCGCGAGAACCGACTGGGGAAGCTTCATACTAGAGGACAGCGAGCAAGTGAGCGTGAGCGCTGCCGCTGGCGCCGAAAGATATCGAGAGTGGTTGACTGGACGCCCAGTTAGCAAGGAGCCCTAAAGTATTGTAGAGTACCGGTGATGGAAATCCTGCGGAACCGACTATTGTCGCCGTTCACGGAGTGATAGATGGAGCTGTTGATGATGAAAAGAAAGTGAGACCATCTGTGGAATGATGGAGAGTCGCGGCATCTGATAACGGACAGATGGGACGGGAACTAACCCAGCCTAGACTAGAGCCTTGCCCTTCATCGGATTCTTCAGCGCCGCGTTCGTGCCTGGAGCAAAAGAGAAGCAAGTGCTTGCTTCTTCTCTTTTTACAGTTTACCTCTGGTTCACAGCTCGCCAAACTTGGCGACCATGTTCTCGTACGCCGAGTTGTACTTGGGGCCGACCCAGTAGAGCTTGTGGCACGCAAGACACTTCCAGTACTCGTCAATGAGCTCGAGCACATTGGCGTTGACGGCGTCGCGCATGTGCTCCGTCACGTACGCACGATCGACTAGTTCAAAGCCCTTGAAATTGCACACGGCGCAGCGTGTCATCATGTCTTCACGCTTGAGTTGGATCGCGAAATGGGTCTTGATCTCGTGAAACTGCTGCTGCGGATCGTCGCTCGAGACGACAAAGCACGCGCCGGCGTCGCGGCGGTCCGCGAGCTTCTTGTCGCGCGTCAAAATGATGCGCTGCTCACGGGCAGCGATCGCGAGCAGTGCACTCTGGCGGTCTGGGAACGAGTCAATGTCGTCAATTCCAAACGGCGGTTTTTTCTCTTTGCCCCAAATGACCACGTCAATGCCGATCGTGCGAAGCCATCGGCCGACGCGGCCCACCATTGTGTCGGCGAGAAACCGGTACTCGAGCGGTTCACTGCTAGACGTTGTATTCACAAGGTCGTTGTCGGCTTGATGGAGTTGCCGGCTTGTGCCGTTGCGTTGAATGGCAATATCGGACGTCGCCTTGGTAGAAATGAGACGGAAGAATGCCGACGACGAGAGCACGAGCAGGTGGTCGTGCGAGCCGCTGCCCGTGACCCACTTGTCGTAATCACCTAACGTGACGTCGACGAAAAGCGAGATTACGCCCTCGTCACTCGAATTGCGGTGACCGAAGGGCGGCACAGTACCGGGTGAAAAGCCCCAGATCGTTTCACATTCCATCGCAGTCGCGAGCTTGATTTTACGACGACTGATGCCACACAGTGCTGCGAGGCGGGACGTGTCGAGCTTGGAATTGGAATGGATGCAGGCTACGCACGGTTTTTCTACATCATGGACAGTTGATTTTAAGAGTCAGTGGTAGGCGTCTTTCGAAGCACCATAGAGAGACGTACCGTCAGCGAAGAAACAAATACTGTTGACGGCGGCGTACGCGATCGGCTGCTCTTCCAAGACGGCGAGCAAAGGCTGCAGTTCATCAACTGGGAGGAGGGAGAGCGAGAGCGAAGCATCCGGCTTGGGCGATGACGAGGTCGCCTCGAGATTGGCTCGCGTTTCCCAGTACGCTTGCACATCGGCAGTCGACACGAGGTCCTTGCTTTCGATGATGCCGTGGTGGTGCAGCTTGGTCTCCCATGCGACTTGATACAGAGTGCGGTTCTCGATTGACTCTGCGATTGCTGCAGGGTCGACAATGGGTGAAGAGAGGCCAACACTGCTCAGCATCTCAGATACTACAGTATCCCAGCTCGTCACAGTGGACTTGTCATCGACGAGGCCGTGTTGCTGACTACGCAAGGCGGCAGCCACTACTGTTAGTCAGTGAACGGGCACACAAAGCAACCTCTGGGACGTACATGTGCTGACAGATCTGCACCAAACAATAGGCATCCAGCGCGGCGTACACGACTTGGCTATGCGACAGCGGACGCTCGTCCCAATTAGAGAGTTGCATGCGCTTTTACAAGACAGAACAAAATGAGTTTAGAGTCACCATAAAACAGATCATCTATGCGGACGAGGGTACCTTATCCAGGGGCTTGCTCAAGATGCGTGTCGTCGCGTTGGATAAACTATTCCCGACCGTCGCGCCAAACGCTTTTTGCACGATGGAACTCAACTCGACAAACGGTACCACGCTTTGGAACGCAGCTCGCTCGGGAAACGTCTGATGGAGAACTGCCACAAAGAGAATATCAGTTCCTCTTCCAACATATCCCAGCCCATATCGTTCCGTACCTTTCAGATCCGAGTCAAAGCCAAAACCAACTTTGATGAATGCAACGTCGGTGAATAGTTTGAACAAGAAGTCGTCAAACAACAGGTCGGATTCCTACACGGCACGAGTCCAGTCAGTTCTCTCCCTCACGTGTTCACAGCGAAATGTCCCCTTCCTACATGGAGCGCAAGCAAGTCAATTAGAAAGACTTTGGTCGCCGACGCGATCTGCAGAATGCTCGCGACCGCGGTGGTCGTCACCGTGCCCGTGTGACTCGCAATCTTGGTGCTCGTGGGCCGCCACTCGACATCCAGTCCGACCAACTGCTGCTGATCGTCTCCATCGAAAAAGTGGGCGGCCGCGAGGCGAATCGCCTCTTGCGTGTCACAAAACACAACGTCTCTAGCGTCCGTGAGGGGAAGTTCCAGATAGCCATGGACGGGTAGACTGGAAAGCGACGATGCGTGGTCATTCCTCCCCGCCTCGTCCATGGCAAGCGCTGCGTGCTTTTGCGGATCAAAGTCGTCCATGCCCATACGATCTCGCGCCAGTGATGTTGCGAGTCGCCACTCGCGCGCAGCCACCAAATGCGAGAGTAGCACTGACTGGAGCGTCGCGTCGCTGCCGACGTACGACAATGCGATCGTCCACTTTTGCTTTTCCATGAGCTTGAGCAGTGCGTCGCGACTATAGAGCTGTTCAATGTCGGGGAATTCGTGCTGGAGACGAAAGTTGTACACAATGCGATGGGCCTAGAGAAACGACAGCCAGCGATTAGTGTCGGCCCAGGAGATACTAAGAACCTCCACATACTCGCTTAAAGTCTTGAAGAGTGATGGCTTCCTCCACGAGCGTCTTGGCCAGCACTGTGATCAAGTGAGTATATGAGAGGAGGAATATAACTTCACCTCATAGAATAGCGTACCGTTCTGGTCAGCGTTGGTCTCAAATGTCTTGGCAATGAGCTCTGCGGATCCCCAGTCTTTCGACTGGATCATAGTGCGCATGATGGCACCATACGCCCAGTCGACGCGCGACTGGAATGTCAGCAAAAGACGGATCAACGACGAGTGCTGTTTTGTCTCGAGCAGATTCTCAAGCAACGACTGGATCTGCTCGTTCGTGACAAACTCGCACTGGAACAACTCTAATACTTCGACCAGCAGCTTGCTGTCGATCGTGCGCGTCTTGGGATCGAGTTGGGTCTCGCAAAACGCCCGTAAAACGGCGTTTTCGCGACCGACACGATGGCAAACCACACCTATTTGGTCGTTTTCCGGCGCTAAAATGAGTTTTTTCAACGCACCCACGACGACAAATGCAATGGGTGCATTTGGTTGTGTCCGCACTCGCACGGGTTCGGCTTTGCGCTTGCGTGTTGGCTCGGAGTTCATAGTCGATGTCGGTGAAATGGGTTGATCGAAACTATGGGGTTGCGTTTCCTCTGGGCCTTGGGAGAGAACTGGATCGACGACTGGCTCGCGTGACAGCGCCATGATGAAATGGACCGTAAGCGACCAGAAAACCTCATCGGCAAGAGCTGGAATGGCCTCGAACGCGTCCAGCAAAGCCCGCTCGAGCTGCAGAAACTTGCTGATTGACGCCTCGCCTTTTACGGGCTTGTGTGGGCTATAGAACGCGCTTCGCAGACACTGGACCCACGCATCGATAGCGCGTTCCAAGTGCAATCCAATAGACACGGCATCATCCACAGAAGAGTTCGTATAGTCGAGAAAAGCCGCCGGCAGCGACTGCGGGACGCGCGCCAACTCGTCCATGTTTTTCCACCGCAAAATGCAACGTTTCCTTTTTTGGCGTCGATATGTCGAAAATCATCCATTCTCGACGATCGCATGTCGAAAATGTTCAAATTCTCGACACGTTTTTTGGCAGCCATGTTGTTTGTTGGTCTCACAAATTTGACTGGCCATCGAGATAAATCACTGTCACCACTAATGGCTGGCGACGACCGACGCTTCAGCTCGTACGCGAGCGAGATTGACGCCGCGATCGAGCGTGTGGTGACGCACTTTGAAGAGAGTGACGTTGCGCTCCGTCTGGACGTGCTGCGCGGATTGGCGACCCACGCCAAGCTCGCGTTCGAGAGCGAGCGCGTCAAGCAGCGGCTCACGCAGCACCCCGTGGCCAAGGAACTCATCGAGAGCGTGACAACCGCGTCGACGCTGTTTGCGCGGCTCCATCATGGACTCGTCGTCGATCAGTACAGCTGCGAGTACGACCGCCACCGCAATGTCGAGATGCGCGCGACCGTGCGCTGGTCGCTGCCCACGGAAGCGCGCAAGCCGTCCAAGAGCAAGAAACAAAAGACGGGCAAGCGCAGGGCGCGTAGCGACGCGCCACTGTTCATGGAGTATATGTTCACGCGCACGACGGACACAGAGCAGGGTGAGACGATTGTAGCGTATGCCGTGAGCGTGGGCGTCGCAGACGCCGAGCGGAAACCGTTCGTGCAGTACGAACTTGCAAGCGACTCGCCGTACCCGCGCAGCTTTTACGAAGAAGACCAGGGCATGGACTCGGACGAGGAAGACAAAGAAGACGAAGAAAACACGCCGAAGGAGGAGGAGCAGGAAGAAGGAGTAGAAGAGACCGAGTCGGCGGATACCGCGGAAGACGAGGACGGCGAGCACCAGAACGACGATAACAAGGACGAGCTTGGCGAGCAGATCCGCGGCTTTGACTTTCACGAGTCTGTTTTGGACACGCTGCTTGATTGGCTCCACGTTGATGAGGAGGAGGAGGCAGAGGAGCTCGACCCTGCCGACGTTGTGGGGTTTTTCTTGTCGCTGCCCATGTACGAGGACGACTGGATGATCGACGAGCGCGTATGCCAAATTCTGTTTAACGCCCTTGGCGGTGGCGGTGACAGCGAAATGGAGGAAGAGATTGTCAGTGAGTTTGAAGAAGACGAGTAGAAGACATACCACACCGTAGACGACGATCAAGATCAAATAGCATATAAAAATCGGCATTTTTTTATGGGTTTTTTTTAAAAGCCAGGGGAAATTCAGTGGGTCGCTCTGTCTTCATGCAAAAGGAAAGAAACGCAGGCAGTACCAAATCCAAAACAGAAACGGCAGCAGCGACAGCACGCCCAGCAACGTGTAAAAGCCAAAGCCCACGACCGTCGTCCACGGTATGCGACTAGATACTGCTGGACTCGCTACAACTTGGCGCGTACACGTGTCATCGCTGCGGCTGGGATCCAGTACGCCTCGACGACATCTCACGCCTTGGTCGAGTCCTTCATCACTGCCTTTTGACGCGACATGACGTCCGCCATCTTGTCCTTGGCCTGCTCGGCCGTGTGCTTGGCGCTCTCGGCGACTTGGTGCGTGAGTCCCTCTTCCCCCGCCGACGTGCCGAGCTGCTGCTGTTGACGCTGCTGCTTGTGGCGCACGTCGGTCACCGACTCGCCCGACGACATGCCCAATGTCGCTTCCTTGGCCGCCGTGCCAAGTTCCGTGGCGCGCTCCTTGGCCGCCTCCATCATGCCACCACCACCACTGCTGCTCGACGACGAGCTGCTGCTGCTGCTGCCGGCCATGTCCTTGGCACCTTCCTTCATCTGCGCACCCTTTTCCTGCGCCTTGCCCATGGCCTGCTGGCCCTTCTCCTTGACACCTTCCTTCATCTGGTGGCCCTTTTCCATTCCCTGCGAGCCCATGTCCTGGGCGCCTTCCATGGCCTGCGAGCCCTTCTGCTTGGCACCCTCCACAGCTTGAGAACCCTTGTCCTTGGCACCTTCCATCATTTGTTGACCTTGCTCCATGGCCTGCGAGCCCTTTGCCTTGGTACCCTCCTTCATCTGCTGGCCTTTTTCCATGACCTGCGAACCCATGTCTTGCGCACCTTCCTTCATCTGCTGGCCCTTGTGCACGGCCTGACCAGCCATGTGCTGCGCGCCTTCCTTGGCCTGCTGCATGCGTTCCGACGCCATATCGCCAGCCTGGCCCGCCATGTCCTTGGCCTGGCCGACCATGCCCATGGCCGAGTCCTTGGCTTGGCCAGCCATATCCTGTGCCTTGTCCTTGGCCTGCATCGCCTTATCCTGGACCATACCGGTCGTGTCCGAGACCTGCTGGGCCGCACCGGCCGCGCGCTCTTCCGCCATTTGTGCCGTCGGCGACTTGTTGGCCGCGAGCTTGGCCTGCTGGAGCGTCTCGGTCACATACTCGATCGATTCTTGGACCATTTCCACGCCCTTGTGGACCAAATTCGTCGCCAAGCCGCCCGTAATCTTCGAGTCAATCTTCGCGGCCGTCTCCGTCACGTGCATGCGCTTGTCGAGGCTCTTGACCTTTTCCGTGACGCCCGTGACAGCACTCGTGACCTTGGGCGTGACACCAAGCTGCTCATCGACCATCTCGGCAGCCTTGACCGCTTCGCCGGTCGCGACCTTGGCCGTGTGGGTCACACCACTGGTCGCGTGCTGCGCCGTACTCGCGGCACTACTAGCCGCCTGCTTGGCGCCATGGGCCGCACTGCCGGCCACGTTCTGGACGAGCTCCATCACGCGCATGGCCTGTTCGTTGGCCATTTCAATAGCGTCGGTCGTGCGCTGGCGGGCCGTGTTCACGACGCTCTCAATGCCCGACGACACACTGCCCGTCTGACCGGTCGTCGAGCTCGCAAACTTGCGGTCATAGTCACGTGCCTTGTGCTGGAGTCCATCGAGCGAGTCCTTGACCTTGCCAAGCGCGTGCTGCGCCGTCTGGACCGTCTCGTGCGAGGCCGACTTGGACTGCTTGTGGAGCTGTGCACCAGTGTGCTTGAGTTCATCGACCGACGAACTGGCCGTGTCAATGCCCGACTGCAAATACGACGACGCCGTCTCCGAGAGCTTGTACTGCGCATCATACTCTTCGACCTTCTTCTTGAGCTTGTCGAGATAGAGCTTGGTCTCTTCGGCGCCCGTGTCGATCTGGTGCTTGAGGTGGTCGAGTTGCTGGTGCACGTCCGTCATGGTTCCTGTGTGGGGGACTTGAGGAGATAGGTTGGAAGGGTTGGTGGCGAAAAGCGTGTGTGTTGTGGGCTGCGAATTCGCAAGTGAGCCAAACCAACGCCAACGTGAGCGCTGCCTTGCCTTAGGAACTTAGGCACGGCAGGGTCTCCTCGCTTTTCCAACGGCACGATCGCGACGGTCTCTCCTATGGGTCCCAGTATGGGCGAGCGATTCGCACCTCGTCCCATACGAGACGGTCTCTCCTTCGCGAAGCTTTTTCTATGGGAAAAAAAACCCACACACAGAGATTCCTTCCTTCTCCGTATCCTGAGATGCGACCCGGCGCAAGGCGAAAATCCAAACTGTCCCATAAACGAACAAAGGCGAACCAGAGACAGCATGGGATTTTGGCTGGTATTCAAGTAGGTTGTCGGCTTATCACGGGTCGAGCCTTCACAGAGAGAGAGAGACACACACAGTGGGCGCTGCTATATTCTACTCCTTCTTCTCGGCCGCGGCCTTGGCGCTTTGGATCGTGCTGGTCAAGTAGTCGACGCCCTGGTGCATGAGGTCGGCGCCCTTGCCGAGCAGACTCACACCGAGTCCGCCACTCACTTTTTCGTCGACCGCCATGGCCTTTTCCGAGACGCCATACTGCTTGTCGAGCTCCGTGACTTTGCCCGTCACGGTCGTGGCCACGCTCGTGACCGTGCCACTGAGCCCGAGCTTCTCGTCGACCTCTTCGGCCTTCTTGATCACGGACCCCGTGAACGCAAACGCGCTCGCACCAGCGGCCGTCGCGCTGTCCGTGATCTTGGTCTGCAGGCTCTCGACCGACGACGCGATTTGGGCAATGCCGCTCATCGCAGTCTGACGCGACGACGTCACAATGTGCTCGATCGACGTGCCGATCGCGCCGCTGGTCGACGACACGGTCGTCGTGAGCGCCGTCTTGGCGCGCTGGTCATAGTCGCTGGCCTTGTTCTTGAGGTCTTCGAGCGACGTCTGGACCTTGGCCAGCGACGCCTTGGCCGAGACGACCCACGCCTCGGACGTTTCCTTGGTCGAGTGCGTGAGCGTCGCACCGAGCGTCTTGAGCTCGTCGACCGACGAGTGTGCACGCTCAATGCCGGCCTGCAAATAGGACGACGCGGTCTCGGTGAGTTTGTACTGCTCGTCGTACTGGCCGAGCGTGGTCTGGAGCGACGCCAAGTACGACTTGGTCTGCTCGGCGCCCTCGGCAATGTGCTCCTTGAGCTGCGAGATTTCTTGTTCCGTGGCCGTGGTCGCCATGACTAGGGAGAGAGTGGTGGTGGCGGTGGTGGTGCGTTGAGGAGAAGGGGGCGTGGTGGTGAATGAAGTCGCAGAGGCACGGCGCTTGCAGGAAGCGAGGAGGGGGATGGATGATGGGACCTGCCTGTCTAGGTTCGCGCGTTTGGAGCACTTGGATTTGTATAAGAGCACTAAATTCTCCATATAAGAGCCATACAAATACCAAGTTCTCCGATCCTAATGCAATCGCGCCGTAGAACCTGTAATAACGGATATTCACTATCAAAAGAAAGAGGAAAGCCACAATGGCACATGTCGCAGACATGGTGGGAAAGG
The DNA here is from genome assembly GCA_023334575.1 of Pythium volutum. Taxonomy (NCBI): domain Eukaryota; phylum Oomycota; class Peronosporomycetes; order Pythiales; family Pythiaceae; genus Pythium; species Pythium volutum. Next base: position 27,272 of record JAADVC010000110.1, on the reverse strand, counting down.
CATGATGGATACATGAGGAGATAAAGATGTGCATTGAGCCTAAGGCAGGAAACGCTTGGTTGCCTTACGGCTTGTCGGTAGGCTTGCTCTGGAACGCGCTCGTGACATAGTCGACGCCCTGGCTCACGAGCTCGGCGCCCTTGTTGTAGATGTCGGCGCCGACGCCGCCCGTCACCTGCTTGTCCGTCTCGACGGCCTTGCCGGTCGTAGTCTGCGCGGCGCTCGAGGCGGCATTGCTAGCGGCCGTCGCACTCTCTGAAATTTGCGCCTGGAGACTCTCGAACGACTTGGAGATGCTGTCAAAGAAGCTGTTGCCCTGGTCACGCGCCGAATCGACGAGCGATTCCAGTGACGACTTGGCGTTCGCAGCCTCGGCGGTCGCGGTCTTGCGGGACTTTTGATCGTACTCGTTGGCCTTGGTTTTGATGCTGTCAAGCGACGACTGCACGTTCGCGAGCGCCGTCTTGCCCGTCTTGAGAACCTCGTCCGACACTTCCTTGGTATCGTCCTGGAAGCGCGCACCAAAGTCCTTGAGCTCGTTCACGGACCAGTAGGCCTGGTCAATCCCGGACTGCAGGTACGAGGACGCCGTGTCCGAGAGCTTGTGCTCCTTGTCGTAGTCGGTGATCTTCCCCTGCAGCGACGTCAAGTACGACTTGGTGTGCTCGGTGCCGTCGGCGATCTGCTTCTTGAGCTGCTCGATCTGCTGGTTCGTGGAGGTCGACATGGTTGAGTGGGGATTGGCTTTGGTTGATTGGGTTGTTGAAGTGGTGGTGGGCTTGTGGGCTTGGATGCGTATTGCAGAGTGTGCTACCGATGGAGGCTCATTGGGGAGTTTATCGGGAGCTCCTCACGATGAACACGCTGCTGAAAGATCGCTGCTCCTCCTGGGGCAATACGGAACTCCTCCCTTGTCACAGACACAGAGACCGCGCTCTATTTGGAGTTGGATACATCTCTCTAAAAGAACGGGCTCCTCTGTGTCATCTTATAAGAGCGCATACAGAAAGCAAGCTTCCGTCGTCTGTGACATGAAACAGAATGGCTGCTCGCGAAAGATCAAACATTCTCCATCCTTGTCGTCCGGAAACGGCCGTCTTCTCCTCTGTTTCTTCAGGACTCTTCCGCACTGTGCTCTCTGGTTCAAGTCGTCATGGTGCTGTCGTCACTGCAGCCGTGCCATTAAGCATACAAGGCTTCCATAATCGGTAAAAGAGCTCTTTCGTTTTTGCAAGGTCTTCATGCGACCGTAGTATTCGTTCGCTCGTTATTTAGGAGATGCAACTATTGAAGAAAGGAGAGCGCACGCGCGTTTGAGAACTGGAAACAAAAGTGCTTACGCCTTGTCGGCGGCCGGCTTGCCGTGGATCAGCTCCGAGACGTACTCGACGCCCTGGTGCACGAGGTCGCCGGCCTTGTGGAGCAGGTCGGACCCGGCGTTGCCGGTCGCCTCACCGGCGTGCTTGGCCTTCTCGACAGCGGTCTCACCAGTCTCCTTGGCCTTCTCGGCGGCGTCACCGGCGGCTTCCGACACGGCCTCACCCGCGTCCTTGGCCTTCTCAACTGCGGCCTCGCCGACATCCTTGGCCTTCTCAACGGCGTCACCGGCGGCCTCTGACACGGCCTCACCGGCATCCTTGGCCTTCTCGACGGCAGTCTCGGCTGCATCCTGCACAGTCTCAGCGGCGCTCGACGCACCAGCCGCGACCTTGGCCTGGAGACCGGAAAGCGTCTCGGAGATCTTGGCAAAGCCCGCAGTCGCGTGCTCGCGCGCCGAGTCCACAAGGTCCGTGAGCGAGGTCTTGGCGTCGGCGGCGCCCTCGGTCACCTGCTTGACGATCTTGTCGTCGTACTCGGCGGCCTTGTCCTTGACACTGGCAAGCGACTTTTCGGCATTCTCAAGCGCGCCCTTGGCCGACTTGACAAACTCCTCGGACGCGTCCGACGCGCTGTCTTGGATCCTTTCGCCAAAGCTCTTGAGCTCCTCGGCCGACGCCTTGGCCTGGTCAATACCAGCCTGCAGGTACGACGACGCCGTCTCGCTGAGCTTGTTGTTCTTGTCAAAGTCCTCGACCTTGCCCTGAAGCGAGGCCAAGTACATTTTTGTTTGCTCGGCGCCGTCGGCAATGTGCTGCTTGAGCTGGGCGAGTTCCTGGTCGGCCATGGTGGATGGAAGGGAGGGGTGGGGGCTTGGGGTGGGGGTGGTGGGGAGAAGTCTTTTTGGAAAGTGAGAGCTGCGGACGAGTGACGATTGAGAAAGAAAGGAAGGAAGGAAGAGCAGAGGGGGAGCCGAGGGGACGGGAGCGTGGGCTGTGGGGTGTGGAAGCGCCCCACGTGTCTCTGGCTCCCAGCTCTCCAACTCAAAATTGGAGGTGGGTGCACCTCAGGCCAACGTATCTTCTCTACAAGAGCAACCGCATCATCAACTATGTTCTTTACAAGAGCGCATACAAACCGCAAGTCAACACGTTGAAGTGGCGGACCCATTGACCTGTGAAACTGGATTGACTAGCGAAGTGACCCTGGCAAACTGGATGAAGAGTGATGGTCTTGCAGCTGCGCGAGTAGCTCATCAGTGAGATTGTCTGGACGCCCATGTTCATTGCCGCGTGGCTCTCGAGTTGTCCCAGAGTCCAGACTCACTTCTCGTCACGAGAATCTCGTGCCCCCCTCTGCGATGATGATCACCTCAAGGGAGAACACCATCGTCAGCAGCTCCAGCCTTCAAATCAAGAGATGCTTTGCTGATCCATGCCGAAGTTTGGGCGGTAATCTTGCTTGCAGCTCCTTCTGATTGTTCGTTACGAATGTTAGATCCGCTGCAAGAATAGTTTGACGGCTAAAACTTGTGATGTGGGTCGTGATTACTCCACTCACGCACCAAGGCATGATTCGTGGAGCTATCGTGACCGCTTAACATGGGACAAGTGACTTGCGCAACCCGCTTATAGGAAGCATCGACAATAAGGAGTGCTCCAACTGGAACCTGGACACTGTACACAAACCAATGGATATATCAGATGCGGGCTTACCCCGGAACTGACAGGCTGGGATCCGGTTGTGCATGCCCAAGAAGAAGTGAGGCCCCGGCTCGAAGTGCTCCGACCCTAGTTTCAAGCCACTTGAGAAGTCCGTTATCTGGTCCGACCAGGTTTCCTCCCCACTGTATTTTTCCAACAAAACAGTACGTATCATTTGCCTGGCAGGCAAGGCAGACTGCCTTGCCTTTCTCACTCGAAGAACCCCTCAATCAACCCAGGGCTTGTCTGCCAGCTTCCATGATCCCAGAGATGGGAATTTCCGACCATCGTCGCACCTTCCACGGTGGAACAAGGAACTGCTACACGTGCACCAAATCGTTCGGCGACGAATTGGGCGCCGCGTCACAGAAACTCAAAGATCGGCGATGGATCATCTTCTCTTCACTTAGCTTAGCTTTGATTAGCCCCACTTAGCATGTCCTAGCCTTCGCTATGCTGCTCCCAATTCCATGAAGCGACACTTTCTCGGGCGCCAACCTTCATTTCAAGGAGGGGGAATTCCGAGGCGACGCCTTTCTTCTCCTCGCCATGTGGGGCGTGGCGTTTGGACTGCTGCTTGTGGGCACGGGCATCGTGCTCATCACGATCGGCTCGCAGTCGCTGGACGCCGTCGCGTCGCGGCGCACAGCGCTTCTGCAGTCGGCGTTTGTGACCTCTCCGTCCAGCGCACAGTACTCTAGCTTCACCGACTCTGGTACGTTTGCGTACGCTATGGACGAACCCGTGTACACAAGCATCTACCTATGGAACCTCACGAATGCCGCCCACGTGCTCGCCGGGAGCGAGCCGCCCCAGGTGTTCGAGATCGGGCCATACGTATACGCGAAAACGACCCGCAAAGTCAACGTCACGTTCCACTCGACGCTTCCCTCGGCCACGCAGGGCATCGAGGACGCGGTACCACACAGTGACGACTTTGCGTACGTCAGCTATGGCGTCGTGGCGTCTTTCGTATTTGACGCCGCGCGTTCGAACGGCTCTGAGACGGACTGCGTCGTCACGCTTAATGCGACGTACGCACGCCAACTCACCAAGCTTCGTGCGCGTGGCTCTTCCGAGCAGCTTCTCGTCGCGCAGTACGCACAGCAACACATGACCGAGTACACTCGCCACTTGCAAGAGGAATTTATTGCCGATACCAAGCAGCGCGGGCTGCAGCACTTTCTCCCACAGGCCCTCGAGACTGTGACACGAGAGTCGGTCGCGCCCGCGATCCAGCGCCAGCGCGACCGGATCGACACGGCCAGTCTTGCTGGGAATTTAGTCCGAATGTACGCGGTCGCACGCACAGAGATGATCCCGCAAGTGCTGCGAGACGTCCGCAAAGACATTACGGACCGCTTCCAATCCGGCATTCTGCAGCGGCAGTTGGAGCTGGCCAAGCGCCACGCGCTGCCCCGCGTGCTCTCGAATCTCTTGGAGCGACTCAAGGTCGAAGCCGCGCCTGTACTATTACAAAAGCAGATGGAGACACAAAAGCTACGGCAAGTTCCCATCACACTCACGTCGCTCGCGACCAAGCTGCCGTCGCTGGCGTTTCCCTACGTGATGGACGAGTTGTTTACGCGCGCGTGTCTCGAGGCCGTGCCCTTTGTGTTGCGCACGATCAAGCTCGAGATCATCGCAAGGGATACGACAGCAAACCGGAACCAGGCCGATGCCGCGCAAAACAATGTCATGGAAAACTGGCGACGACGCACGGACGATGTTCGTGTGAATTTCGATACGTGGATTGATGATACGCCGACGGGCCAGCCACGCACAGGCTTTGAACTGCGTCCTCCGACCGAAGCATTGCAGCTCAGTGCCGAAGTCGCGACGCTGCTCTTAGGGTCCAAGACATCCAACAAACGCTTTTCCATTGTCGACTATGATGTCACCAAAGCCGCGACGTATTCGCTCGACGTACCCACCGAGACGCCCGTCGGATTTGCAATCTGGAAGCACGTGATCGCACTGAACGAGACTGCGATCAGCTACGTGCTGGACGGCGTCAACAATGATGTGGCCCGCCCAAGCGACTACCTCACACGCGAGCAAGTGCTGTCTGTGCGCGACTATCTAATCCAATGGGCGAAACGCGACGTTGTCGCGCGTGATCGAGAACGGTTCTGGCGGACGAATTATGTCACGCGAACCGTGCAGTCGGATTTCAGTGAGCCGCCGATCGATGTGGATAACGAGAACGTGGGCATCCAGACAGGGTTTAACCTACAGGCCGTGGGCGCTAGTACCAGTGGCGTCACGGCTGCGGTCGCACAGCAATTGTGGAACGCAAACGATCCATTCTCGTTCACGAACGTCCAGGGCTTTACGCAGTGGTACAATGCCGCGGTTCTCTCGTCGGCGACTGCTTCACAGGCACTACTCACTGGCGTCCCAGGGCTTACGATCCAGCAGATCACTGAGATCTCAACGTGGCTCCAGAAACTACTTAATGACGGCTTTGTGTGGCGACGCGCACTGCGGCATTGGGCCGATGGTACGTGTCTCGATAGCTTAAAGCTGCCGCGTCCATCCTGTTTGCTGTACGATTTGGAGCCCCATATCCCCGGCGTGCAAGACGGATTCGAAATGAATCCACAGAGCGACCGCACTATTGTCGTGCCGCAGTTGCTGCGAGACGAGCTCTGGGATAAAACCAAACCGTCGTCGTTTATGTATGCTGTGCAGGCCGCCGACACGTCCACTGGATTCGGGCAATGGATGCAGGCCGTCCGCGCTGACGACGTCTCGGATATTGTCAAGACGCTGTCCACAACCTACACAACGTTTGGCGCCGCGGGCGCGTCGGGGATCGTGCGGTGGATCCGCCAGTGGTCTGCGCATCCGCTCCATGGTCTCCATATCCACCACTGGTGGCGCACGGCAACGTGTTGGCCACGCGAGCAACTGGCCAAGTCGGCCGTCACGACCGTGGCCACGCCTGCACTGTCTGCCTGTACGTTCGCGTACAAGGAGGATCAAAAGTCCATAGTCCAAGTGCTGGTCGCGGACTCACCACAGTCTCCTTTCTCGACGACGCAGCGCGTGCTTCAAGTGCAAGACGTCACGTGCGTTTATGATGCTACGACCGCCACGTATACAAAAACCGAGTCGTCGTACCAGCTCACCGTCAAGGAGTATGCGTGCGATGTATTTTCGACCGAGCTGTCGGACGACCACGGCGTCAGCGACTTTACCACGGGCTTTGAACTGGCCCCGTTGCTCACGCTCGCGGATGCGACACTGAGACCGTCGCTGGCGGTCGTGTCGGCCCTATGGAATCCTTTGAATGCCGTCTCATTTCTCCACACGGACGGCTACAAGCAGTGGGTCTTCGACTATGGAAAGAGTACGGCGACGGTGCGCACGGCACTGGCCGATGCGATCAACGCGCAGCTTTCTGTGACGTGTGCCAAGCTCAGTGGCGCAGGCATTCGCTCGGCCATTTTCAATACGACGCTGTATGGTACGGACGCGTACTGCGGTGTTGTCACGACCGACCAAATCGATACGCTGCAAAAGTGGATCAGTGCTGTCGCCAAGGCAACGTGTATCGAGAGTGCTCTACTGGACCAGTGGCGACGAGGCGACTTTGTGACGGGGATGGATATCGAACCGTATCGCCCCAAGCAACAGACCGGATGGGAACTCTCGACGGGCTGTGCGTGCGCACTCACGTCGGTGCAAGGCACTAAGTACGAAATACCTCGCGCTGCACTCCGTTTGTGGCAACGCGACACGCACAGTGCGTCCTTTCTCACGACCAAGGGGTACGCGCTGTGGACCGACGTCATGGATGCGATCACGGGCGGCGATGCGAGTCAGATCACGAGTCGGAAGCAAGTGATCGCGATGGCGTGCGGGCTGGCGGGCTGGACGCCATGGCTAGACCGTGTGCTCTCGTGGCTGGACGCATGGACGCTGAACGAGCATCTCCTGCGAGACGTACTAGGCCACTGGCTCCACGGCACGTGTCCGACGCCGTCGTCGCTGCCTGTGGTCCGGATCGTCTCCGAACCGGCACCAGTCTCCACGATTCAAGCGAGCTGCCCACCACTCAAGCAGCGGTACCAAATCACGCTGAGTGAGCCGCTCGACAGTCTGCTCCAGACAGCCTCGCGTCCAGCCTTCCCCCAGTTCTTTGACGCCGAGGGCGTGGACAAGGCTGCACTCGTACAGCCCTCGAAAGAAATACAAGAGACCGAGACCACGATCAGCTGTGACTATGGTCTAGCGGCCGACAAGGTGACCGTGTCCACGCAGACAAGAACCCGAATCAAGCGCTTCCCGTCGTGCAACTTTCTCAGTGTCTTGGCCGACGGCACGACGGTCGCCGTGCCAATCACACGGCAGGAAACTCACTTTGAAATGAACCGCACGAACGAAAACGCCTACATATCCATGGACATCGCCCTCGCCATGTGGCGCAACACGACCACCACCGACTGGGCGTTTACAAACGTCGAGAAGTTCCTCAGCAAGTGGCAGCGAGCCATTGATCGCAGCGACGAGCTCGCGGTCCTCACGGCGAGTCTCAACGCCGCCGTCGTCTCAAGCAAACCGAGCGCATTAGCGGACGTGGCACTATACCTCAAGATGTGGCAGACCAGTTCCGACAGTGTCCAAGAGATTGGCAAAGTCTGGCTGCGCAGCACACCTCCGTATTACGATCTCGATCCAACTCTCGACGGCGCCCAGGGAGGCTTTGAGCTGTTGCCCTCACTAGGCTGGCAAAAAGCATTCGACGCGGCCTCGTCCGCTGTGGTGTCGCTGCCGTCGCTGAGCCAGGCGCAGTATTTGTGGGACGCCACAAGCGACTGCTCGTTTCTCAACACAAATGCCGATCTCGCTAGTGGACTGCCCATAGGCTTTAGCGCCTGGCGAGAACTGTACGACGGTGACGACTACAGCTCAGAGCGGCTCGTGGCCGCGTATCCAGAAGTAGCGATGGTCGAAAGGGACATTAGTATGGCCCACGGTCTCAGCAATGCCGATCGAGCGGCGCTGCTGGCACGCGTGGCGAGTGCGACCCAGTTGACCAGCGACCAGATCCGTGCCATCGCGGCCTGGCTCATGGTCTGGTCCGAGAACGTTGTTCTCCGTGACTACGTACTGGAGACCTGGGCCACGGGGCTGACGCCACGAGGCGAAGACAGCGTGACCGTGGATTTGGCAGTGTACGTGCCAGCTCAGCTCCATCTCGAGCTTCTCCCTCGCTCGGCGATTCCGGTTGACAAGCTGACAGTGACTGGCAAAGCATCCGTGCTGAAAACGCTCCCCAAGTTGGTGCGACGCAAGCTATGGGATGTGGCCACACCTGGCGCGCTGCTGAATCCAGTGTTTCGCGACGTGTGGTGTCTACTGGAGCTACCGACACTCGGTGTGTGCCGTCACGTACTGGATGAGATTGGAGCAGTCCACAACACGAGCTTCACAAAATTTGTGGATACCGTGCAGCCCGTGGTCCAAGATCTTGAGACCATCACACGCGCGTCGAATCTCACGGCACTCGCGCTCCAGTACTTTGTGCGGCAGTGTAATCTGACTGACGACCAAACCCTCGCGATTGTGACTTGGTGGCGCGCATTACCCACGACGTCGTCGTATTTCCAGGCACTCCAAGTGCAGCGATGGCAGGTTGCCACCGACCCGCTCGCTCTGCAGGAGGACCCTGTGCGGTTTGGCTTTGGACTGGCCAACGTGTTTCCGTCGACCGACAAAGAGAGACTGAGCCGACGCGCGACGTTAGACGCGTTGGTCGCAAATCCAGTGTTGGTCGGCTGCAAGATATCGCTGGATCTAATACTAATGTTATGGCGACCGAAAAGCGCAAGCTCGTTTCTTCATACGACCGGATGGAAGCTATGGCTTGACTACGCCGACCAGACATCGCCTCGAAGCACGCCGGCCTTTCTCACGTCTGTCTCGGACGCGGACGCGGTCGTCAAGACGATCATTGACAGTATTACTACCGCATCAGCGAGCTGTACGATCGACAGTATTGCAAATTGGCTGCGATCATGGGAGAGACATCCGCTCACGCGGCAGTTTGTCGAGAGTCTGTGGGTTCAGGCGTCCACATCCAATGCATCGCCCTTCAAACACCTAGTGAATCCGAGTCCGCTCGTCCAGGCATGGCCTATCGACAATGGCGTCTCGCTCGCTCCTCGCTCTGCCACGGTGCTTCGCCTCCACGCACGACTCGCTGAGTTGGTGTTTGACTCGAACGAGTCGATTGCATTGACGAATCTCACGACGGGGTTCCCACTGTGGAGGGCTCTTCTCACGGACTGTACCTCGACACACATGGTCTCTTTTGAGTGTACTCCGTCACGCCGTGTCAATCAGACAGTGGTGCAACTCTCCACCGCGACCGTGGCGCTCAGTGTACTAGGTCGATCACTCGCGAGTCGCGTTCAAGAAACCGATCCTAGTCTTAACGTCACGAGAGACAGCGTGGAGCAGGCGGTCCGCACAGTCTTCGTGCCGTGGCTTTTGTACTGGCTCGACCACGAGCTGCTGCTTGGCTTTATCGTGGCTCAAGCGGTCAAGATTGACCCGTCCTTACAGGGTCAGACGAATACGCTGTCGTATCGACGGTTCCCTTTGATCCAGTTTACGAGCGCAACGTTCTCCAGGGTCACGTATCCCTTTCCAAGCGACACGGCCAGCACTGGGTCATTGTATACGGAGCACATGGGTGTCGCCTCGGAGCGTCTTACAGTGTCTCGACTGGTCTTTGATCCAGTTAACGGCACGGTTGTGCAGCAAAACGTAAGTGGGCTCGCCGGGTTTAGCGAACTCGCTTCGTTTTGCACGTGGAATGCATACGACCGCGTGTACGCGTACGACGATACGACAACGTGCTCGCTTGGTACATCTATACTCCTCCCCGAAGCCAGCGCCATACTAACTACCTTGGCAGACCCCACCGACTGGGAATCGCTGGATGGTTGTCTCCCTATGAAGCGAGCGGCACTGCTGCTCGACGCCTTTCTAGCACAGCCATTCGCAACGACGGAAGAGTGTGTGTCTGTGGTCGAGAAGCTCACCATGGCTTATGCGTTTCCAGCCACCACGACACAGAGCGGCTGCAAGACCACGGCCGACGGTGTGCTATTGGATCTGCCTCTACTAGCGACCATGGGACTCACGTCGTCGCTCGCGCGAATCCAAGAGTTCCAGGCATTTGTCAAGTACATCGCGACGAAATTCGTGTACGAGCCGAGCGTACTCGCGCTCTCACCGCGTGGCTTACATGGGAGTGATCTCACGCAGCCACCACCTCTATTAGAGACACGAGATACCTTTCCGATCGGGGGATACCTCGCCGTCCAGTCTGTCGCAGACGTGGTCTCACCGACCAATCCCAGTACCTCTCTATGGCAGACCACCGCTGTCTCAGGGCCCACTACTGTCAATACATATTTGGTGCCGGCCCGCAGCGACCCCGTGCTTCTCTCCACGAGCAAGGACCGTGTACTGGGCGAGCTCGTCGTTCTCAACGGATCGACCAGGGCGCAAATCTTGGGCGCGTCGTTTCGTTTGAGTCTCGGTCATTTCACCGACGGCTCGCAGTTCATGACCAGTGTGCTGACAGGTCGCCACGATCCAGAGTTCCCACCGCAAAAGCTCCGGTTCTATTGGGACTATGCGCAACGCATCGTGCAGCTCGGCTTTGTCAAGAACGTGACGCGGTTTGGCATTCCGCTCCTGCGGTTCACGGTCGAGAACTGGCAGGAACCGACCAATCTCCCGTCAGGGCTGGACACTGCTGCGCGCACCGACAGCAAGACCCCCATCAACACCGTCAACCTGAGTACGCTCTTCAATGACTTGCCGCTTGTGCTGTCGGCCGGTCCAGCGACGCCATCGACAGGTTTGCTCGAGCAGGCTCGAGAGACGGCCGTGGATATTGATCCGATCACGGGCGCCGTGTACCATCGCCGTCTATCATGGCAACTGACCAGTCGTATCTCGCCTGCCGACAAAGCCGGGGATCTCTGGCACGCGCAGCTTCAAGCTGGATGGCTGCCGGTGGCCTGGGTACGCGAGCAGCAGAGCGTCTCGCCCTCTAATGCTCAGGCGTTTGTCGCCACCGCAGTCAAGCCGGGTCCGTTCGCGACCGAGAAGCTCGCACTGTGGGGTGTGGTCGCCGGCACTGCCTACATTATCGTGGGCGTCGTCGTGAGTGTGGTGCTCGCCCGGCGCGCGAGGCAGACGCGGCTCCGCAGGCAGCAGAGCGTCATGCCCGCAGGCGCCTCAATGAGCCTGGCCGAAGTCTCTCATGAGACTATCACCAAGCAAGTCGCTGCAACGTCCGACGTCGACTTTGAGTCGTCGGGGCTTGTGACGGTCCACACGTCGCCACGCGCACGCAAGCGAACTGTGACGCGCGTCGAGACCATTGTGGAAGACCGCGAGGACATACCTGAGATCCACCAGGCGTGACGGCTCGGTCTTGGCCCGACTCAACTTCGCGCGCAGCTAAATAAAGGACTGGGGTGAAGTGGATCGTCAGTTGTGCCTTGCCATCCACGGACAATCGGCGCACAGCACGACCCAATACACCCTTAAGATGACGGGCACAAAGCACACGGCGTCGACCTACGACCGCATGCTGGCCGAGATTGAGATGGACAGCGACGACGACGACCCTCACGGCCATGTGGTCGTTGGGCGGAAGGCGCCACCACAGAAAGGCGAGGCGAAACCAACGAAAACCGAGTGGGAGCGAGTAATGACCACACCAAGCAGTCGTGAAGACCTCAGCGTACCACTTCCAACGCCGCGATCGCAACAAGAGAGTCGCAGCCTCGATGACGAACGCAAAGCCGATGCCGAATCGGCCGACGACTCTGACGAAGAAAAAGAGACGCGTGTCCGCCATCGTGATCTCCATACATTTGACAAGGCACCGTCTCCGCCGTACGAGCCGGCGCTGGACAGTCGTGACGATCTCCGAGCGTTTGTGACGAGGGCTTTACCGGTGGCTACGCCCAGTCTACAGGTGAGCTACTGTATTGTAAAGCCTGTGAAAGACGGCAGGACTGATACTGTATCGTGTAGTGCTACGTAGAACGCGACCGCAACGGCCTGAATCGGTTCAACCCCGTCTACCGACTCTTCCTTGACGACGAAAAACGGTTTTTGCTGAGCGCCCAAAAGCGCAGCGCGAGCAAGACCAGTAATTACTTGGTAAGTCTCCACACGACCACGGTCGATCGGCGGTCGGCAATGGTCGTCGCCAAGCTGCGCGCGAATTGGTCGGGCTCGGCGTACACGCTTTTTAATGGCGGTTTGAGCCCCGAGAAGACGGCGATCGATGCCAGTGTTCGCAAGATTCTCGGGCTCATTGAGTTTGCGTACGACGAGATGGGGCCCGGGCGTTTGAACGTACGCATTCCCAATGGATCGACTACCTGGAAAGATCGAGAATTTCACGATGACGACGCCGCGCGTAAGGCATTTGAGTCGACGCTGGATGCGTCGGCACTACTGCTGCGCAACAAGCGGCCGCATTACGACGACGCTGCGGGCGGCCACGTGCTGGATTTTCGGGGACGGGTTAACATGCCGTCAGTCAAGAATTTCCAGATGCAGAGCGATGTGCGAGAGACAACTGTGCAACAACGCTGTGTCATTTCCGATACTAATAGTCGGTCCATTGTGCTGTGATTATTTAGGCCCATGGCGACGAGGCCGTGCTGCAATTCGGTCGCGTGTCGTGCCAACCGCCGGGCCCGCACAAACAGTGCAAATGCCACAAGGACACCTTCACAATGGATTTAAGACACCCACTCAGCCCCGTCCAGGCCTTTGCAGTCTGTCTCGCGGCCATGGACGCCAAGGTCGCCGACGCCAAGGCCTTTGACCGCGTGGCCAACATAATCCGCCGGCTCAGTTCGTAAAAGATCCCCAGAAAATAACTCAGCAGCTACAACCCATTTGAAACCGATATAGATGCATCAAATTGAATTCAACGGGATTATTCAGTGTGGACCACAGCAACTCAAACCCTCTGCCCTTCAGTTCCCCCGGGACCAAACGGGCTCAACGCTTCAGACCACTACAAACCCATTTATAGAATTGACCCACCCGTTTACATACAAATAGTTAAATACTTGTCATAGCCGTGACACCTCTCACATACCATGGGATTTCAAGACCCAGAGACCCGTGGCAACTGGACTGCCTCCTCGCAACTGACAACCGATCTCGACAAAGTGGCCGCTCGACACGTCACGTCCCCAACCAAATACAAGAGCAACGCATTTCGTCCTCCGTCCTCCCCTCCTCCCCTCTCCTCCCCTCCGCTCCCCCAGAGAACGCCCCCCTTGTATCCCTCCTCTCCTCCTCCGGGTGCAGCGGCGCTTCTCCCGCGTCCTCTCCTCTCCGCTTCTCCTCTCCTCTTCTCCTTCCTTCATTTCCTCCGCCACTCTCTCCTATACGCTCCTCCACCATGGACCAAATGGAGTACAAGATGGCCGAGTGGCGCCGCAAGATGCCCAGCAAGCGTGCGCTCACCTCGCAGCTCGGCCAGTTCGTCCAGCAGAAATCCGTCCAAGTACTCTATACGCAGAGCGAACAGGACCGCATCAAGAGCGTCACGGATCTCATTGCGACTGCGACCAGTGAGTTTGACAAGACGGCGAGTTATGACCGCATCATGAAGGTCGTCGACACGGTCAGCAACACGAGCAACAAGCACGTCGTCAAGGAATCGGTCCGCTTCTTGCGGCTGCGGCTCGGCGATCCGTCGCCGCGCGTCGTGCTCTTGGCGCTGTCGCTGGCCGAAGCACTCATGAACAATTGCAGCAAGCATGTCCACAAGGAGCTCGGCAGCGAGGCGTTCATGGCCGAGATGGAGACGCTCTACAAGGTCCACTCGTGCAAGCGCGGCCGCGACAGCATGGAGATCGAATTCCGCGTGCTCGAGCTGATCCAAGTGTGGGGCGAAACGTTCATGAACCAGAAATTCGAATTTCCGTACTTTATCTACACGTACGAAAAGCTCCGCAAAAAGGGCGTCAAATTCCCCAAGTTTGACAAGACCAAGGCACCGATCATCAACACGGCCGGCGGACTCAGTCCAGCGGCGCAGCGCCGTGCGCGCGAGGCCGTCGCCAAGTCGTCGGGCTCGAACAAGGCCAGCAGCGCCGCGGCCGCCGGACTGGCCAAGCTCTCGGCCAAGGAAGTGTACCACGTCGCGACCAATGTGGCCGAGATGTTTGAGGACATGCTGTGCGAGGCCGAGCAGGAAAACGACAGTGCGTCGGCCGCCGACAAGGGCGTGATCGTCGAGCTCGCGACGCAGGCCCACGAATTGGCCGTGCGGCTCCAGACCATGATCCAGGCCGCGGCCGACAGCGACAGTGAAGACTTGGGCAAGTACTTGTCGATCAACGACACGCTCCACTTGGCACTCACGCGGTACGATGACCTCAAGCACGGGAAACCCAATGGAGGCCGAGGAGGAGGCGCTCAGAAGCAACAAGCGGCTGCGAATGGCAAGGACAAGGCGCTGGGCGGCTGGGCGGCCACGAGCAGCAGCAGCAACCAGCAAGACAATGACACGGACGACGACGACGGCTTTGGCGATTTCGTGCGCGCGCGTGTTGGTGGTGGTGGCGGCGACGCCAAGCCCGCGGCCGTCAACAACCAAACGGACGACGAGGATCCGTTTGCGAGCTTTGTGAGTCAGCGGTCGTCCATGAGCAAGCCCAGTGGCGAGCCGGCCAAGAGTCTCATTGATCTGTGGGACGGTATGTATTGATCGGTGGCAATCGTTCCTGAGGGGTCTCGGTGGACTGATAGTTTCTGTCTTCTATTTCGTGTAGACATGCCCGCGCAGCCTCAACCCACGAATGAATCCACTGCTGCCGCAGCGGCACCCATGACTGATCTCTGGGGATCCAGCGATCTGCTGAGCATGCCGTCGGCAGCGCCAGCGCCTGCCGTCGCGCAGGCACCACCCGCACCCAAGCCGGCGGCGTCGCCCTTCGACGACATGTGGGGCGGTACGTATCTCTCCGCTCCCCTCTCGATTCCATATGGGTAGGAGCCACAACTCATTGAGAATTCTTGTATGTTTGATAGATATGGGAGCCCCCAAGCCTGCTGCGCCGGCCCCGATCGCCCATGTATTCCCAAGTCCTCCTGTCTCCAACAACACCACCAACAACAACAACCAGACGGCAGCGAACCCGTTTGATCTATTTGACGACTTTTCCACCAAGGCCACGATCTCAACCCACGTCGTCCAGGCTCCGCCGCCCATGCCAATGCAGCAAGCTGCGCCCAAAGCCAACCCCTTTGACTTTGGCTTCCCACCGCCGCCAAACGCACCATCGGCGCCCGCGCCGGCCAAGCCCGCGAATGCGCCGATGGCATCACTGAATCCGTTTGACTTTTAGACTGTGTCGTGTATATATGTGAGCAACGGTCGGGACGATAAAAGAGCCGTGTACGAGGTAGGGAGCGGGGAGAAAATGAACATGTCTATGAATGCCGTTGTGGGTGGATATGGCCTCTCGCTCCGTTATGTGTGGCTGCGCTAACTTTGTTGGTCGTAGCGTCCCAATGGACCTCCATTTAGAGGCCGCTCAATTTTAGCTACTCAAGCACTCTGTTCCCAACTGAGAGGCAAGGCTCACAGGTCGAGACTTCTGCTCAAGGGGCCCTACGCAAGAGAAGGAAAAAGGAGCCACCACACACGGTATGGCGATCGACACGAAGGCGGCCGCAGCGAAAGGGCTGCGAGCGCCCACGCTCTCGTCGCTCCACGACATTGACGATCTGTACGAGAACAATGCGTTCCAAGACGAAGACGAAAGCGGAAGCCTAGACAGCCGAGCAGGTCCTCTTGGATCCAATGGAAGCAAGGCAAAGGCTCACGCCACGGTCGGCAAGACCCCCAAGCCTGGCGACACCAAAGTTCCCAAGCTCGAGTTCAACGTGTGGGTCGCGCGCAAGGACAAGTACGAGCGCGCGGCGCGTGCGCTTGCCGCACTCAACACGGACAGAGCGAGTGACGACGCGCAGTGGCTCGAGGTCGCCGTGTCGCTCGCGGCCACAGACGTGCTGCTAAAAACGGGCAAGACGGACGCGTGCGACTGCGCCGGAGTGTGCCGCAATCCGTCGCACTCGGTCGCGAAGCAGCGCACGCGGTGCCAGTGTCCGGCCAAGAAATGCTCACTCTGTAGACGCTGCATTGCGACGACACCGGGTGAAATCACTGACAAGATGACGCTGGCGTTGGCGCCGTATCGCGTCAAGACCGGAGGGTCGCTGCTCGATCTCGCCGAGCGGATCGTAGCCGTGGGAGAGGGTAAACCGCTCGCGCCGGGCGCGCTCAAGGTCTCGACAGTCGCCGTGCGGATGGCACAGGCCGTGCTGGCGCAGTGCAGCGTGCTCGCCAACGACGACGGCACACGGATCCAGCGGCCGTGCGCGTGTCCCGTGCGGTCGCTCGGCGATCTCTGGGTCAAGTGGACCACCAAGTACCACACGTTTTCCAGGGTCCCTCTTCAAGAAGAAGAGGCCTCGAGATTCTCGAGCGGCACGCGGCAAATGATGGAGTGTGACGACGAGACCAAGACGTTTTTCATGACGCTCAAGTGGCACCAAGCCGCCAAGCCGCAAAAGGGCGACACGGCCAAGATCGCCGCGCGTCGCATGCTCACGCCCGACCAGAAACGGCAAAATGCCTTCTTTCTCGGGCTGTGCAAACGCGCGTGGCAGCAGGCGCAGCTCAAGGTCGTCGAGCACTTGCAGCTCAAGATGGACGCGTTCCTGAAGACGCCCTCTGCAAAGCGCAAGTGTGTACCAGAAGACTATGAACTCTCAATCCTCAATGCGCTGGGCGTCAAGCGGCTCATGCTCTGGATCGAAGAAGACACGGAAGCCATTGAAGACGCCAAGAAAGACGAGCACAAGGACAAGGCCGAGGGCGGTGTCATGGCCCACAACGCCTGGGTCAAGCGCAAGGACCGGCTCCGCATTCGCTTGCCTGTCGAGGACGACGAGACGAAGAACAAAAAGACGGTCTCGTCGACCGCCAAGTCTGGTGGGGCGGCGTGGAAGCCGCCACGGATGGACTTTTCCAATGGCAAAGGCGTCGTGCGCCAAAAGAAGCACGCGCTGCCGTCGTCCACGGTCGAGATGATGCAGGGCAGCGGGCTCCGATACGTTCACGCCATGAACGAAGGCTTCCAGGGCCGCGGCGGCGATTTGGAAAAATGCAAACAACTCCTCCTCAAAAAAGGCCACGTGCTCAAGGCCAATTTCGACCAGGGCCGCTCGAATGGCGGCAACGACGACGATGACGGAGACAATCCGTTCTCGAAAGACAGGTATTACTTTGAAAGAGAGAACAACCCGGCGCGCAAGAAGAAGAAGGAGACCGAGACCCAGCGCGTCGAGCAGAGCAAAGAAAAGTACGCGGCGTGGGTCGCCCACAAGGCACTCAAGGAGAAGGCGGCCAAGTACCTGAGCCATATCCCCAAACCACAGCGCGAGGCCAGTGACCACGACAGTGAGATGGAGAACTATGAAGACGACGGTGGAGACCAGGACGACAAGATTCCGGTCCGTGTGCGGTGGCAGCAAGTGGGCAAGGCGCTCAAGGCCGTGGACCGCACGCTGCTGGACGACTGGGTCCAGTGGAGCGAGGGCTTTGCCTCGGCCCCACAGTGCCGCGCCATGTGGGAGAGCTTTGCGCCCGTGGCGTGTGACGTCCACGGCACGTCGTCGGCGATCCGCGACGTGTTTCTCAAGCTCTTGCACCGCAAAGGTGTCAATTACAAGGACGCATTCCTGTCGCACTGTGAGAAAAAGCACAAACTCCTACTCGCACGGGGCATGGACGACGAGCTGCCCGAGGACATGACGGACGACGACAAGATGGCCAAGTTTGCGCAGCTCGACAAGCGCGAGTTTGCGCGGCTGCTGCTGGATCTGGGCATTGTGCTTCAGCCCGAAGAGACGCAGCGCCTGATGGAATACTTTGACGCCGACGGCAACCAGCAAGTCAGCATGACGGAATTCCTGACCGTGGTCGGCGACGCGCGCCCGCCGTGCCACGGCGACACGGACTTGCTGCTGCAGCACGTGTGCATGTGGGAGACCGTGTGCCACGAGTGTGGCATGCTCCACGCGTTCCAATTGGTGATTGGGAATACCAAGCCGGGCGAGCCGCGCATGCGCGCCGAGCTGCCGGCCCACGCCAAGCGCCGTGAACGCTTTGGCTGTGCGGCGCCCGAGTGTGACATGCGCGCGCTTAAAAAGTGTGCGCCGACGCAGTGCGCGTACGCGCAATGGAGCGACGCCAAGGCCGCGCCGTTTCTCAAAAAGCTCGAGCTCTGGAGCGCGCAGACACGCGAACACCACGTGCTCCAGAAGCTCGTGACCGAGGGCACGCCGCCGGACGCGCCTGTGCTTTTCAAGGGTGATGGCGATGGCGACGAGGATGAGAGCACAATGGACGCGACGACCTCGCTGTTATTGCGCTGGCAGCCGCCGCCCGTGCGTGGTAATAACGGCGCCGCGTTTTATACACTAGAGACCATTGGCGCCGAAGGCACGCCGTCGTTTCGGCTGAACGAATATAGGGAGCTGTACCGGGACCCACGCGACTACAAGGACAACCAGGGCCAGCCTCGGTACCAGTACTTAATCACAGGGCTCGCGCCCAATACCAAGTACGGCTTTCGCGTGCGTGCACTCAACGGCTTTGGTGCGGGGCCCTATACGTTTGCCTACTTTGTGACGGCACCGGCGACGCCGCCGGCACCGCTCGCGGTCCAAATCACGGCGCATTCGATCCAGCTCGGTTGGGAGAGCTCGAGTTATTACCGACGCCAGCTCAAGGAGCTTCGTCAGGTCTTTGAAGAGGCCGACGCCGACAGCAATGGGTTCATTAGCCGCGACGAATTCATGGACGAGATTGAGCGCCGCAAACCAAAGCTGCTGGCGTTTTTGCAGCAGACCACGGCGCCAGCCAATAGTAAAGTAGCGACTACTGGAGGTGTTGGCCCAGTACTCAGTGTGTTTGACGCGATCGAGACGGACGACAACGAGAGCATCTCGTGGGACGAATTCATGAAGTTTTTCCATGGCATGCTGGATGACACGGCCGACCTCGACGGCTCCATCTCGTCGAGCAGCTCCAAGACGTCGAGCAAAACGATGGCGACTAGCAAAACGCAGCCCAAGCGACTTAGCGGGGAAGCCGCCAAGATATCGTCGTGTCGATACATTCTCAAGCAGTGCACACACGAAGCCAAGGGCGAGTACGTCGAGATCTACCGTGGCCAGCAGCCGCGGTTTACAGTGCACGGACTCGCGAGCGGCAGCACGTACCAGTTTCGCGTCCAGGCGATCAACGACGACGGCCACGCGAGCCGCCACAGCGACGCCGTGGTCATTAATACACTACTCCAAACACCCAGCGGACCGGCGTTGGTCGAGGCCGCGTCGACGGCGACCTGTCTCAAACTCAAGTGGCCGGCGGCGACTGCACGCGCGTGTCTTTCGCACGAGGCCACGCAGGCTCGAACCAAGGCATCCGCGGTGCGCGCGAAAGGAGCCTCGACTGGCGACGCCGTGACGCGCATTCTGAAAGAGTGGGCCAACGAGACCAGCGTCGACGACGGCGCGATCGATTTCCGCGCAAAGTTTGCTCGCTACGACGCCGACCACAGCGAGTTTATCGAGCTGCCCGAGTTCAAGACGCTGCTCGACGAGCTGGGCGTCGCCGCGACACCGGACCGCATGGCCGCGTACATGGCACAATTCGATGCCAATCGAGACGGCAAGATTTCGTTTGACGAGTTTCGTGCGTGGTGGACAAGGACCGACGTCCAGTACGTGCTCAAGCGGAACCGTGTGGGCGGCGACAATGCCATGAGCGTCGTGTGCTATCGCGGCACCGACACGAGTACCCTCGTGGGCGGGCTCGCGCCCAATACCGAGTACCACTTTCGTTTGCGCACCGTGTCGTCCCATGCGTCCAGCCAGCTCAGTGATGCCGTGGTCGTGACCACGCCTCCACAGGCGCCCAGCGGGACCGGTATGATTTCTGTACGCTCGGGAAGCGTCCAGATCTGCTGGTACCCGGGCGTGAACGGCGCCCACAAGTTTATCGTCGAGTGCAAGCTCGTCGAGACGCTACCGTCTAGTGATGGGGCGTCTCGACGACATGCTGGAGCTTTAGCACCCAGTGAGTGGGTGCGTGTGTACGAAGGCAGCGACACGCTCGCGACGCTGGGCGACTTGGTGCCCAGCACGGTGTACCGTCTTCGCGTCTTTGCACTAAACAAGACCGGCCTGGTCAGTGACCAGTCGACCGTCACGCAGTTTTGCACGCTTACCAGAGATGAAGAAAAGAAGCGCGGCGTCGCGATGCTCAAGCCGTCGAGTGCTGCCGACCAGTTTGTGGTCGAGTGCAGCGACCCGGGCGACATTGTGGGCGGCGACACGATCCTCTTTAGCGAGCGGCTCGTGCGGAACGAGGCCACGGGCAAAGTGAGCGGCGAATCCGAGCTCGTGCGAGCGGTCTCGACAGCGTCTAGTACTGACAAGCTGGCCACGGCATCCGTGTACTCGACCTCGAGTTACCATTCCCAAACAGGAGCAAACGGCGGCGTCGAGCCGATCGGCGAGCGGACGATCGCCGCCCGCGTCGTGCGCGTGCATACCCACGAGAGACACGGTAACATTGTGACCATGGTGGTCGTGTGGAGCACTGTGCAGCTCTATGACGACGCGCCGACAGCAAGCCGCAATAATAATAAGCGGACGACGGCCAAGCCCGCAATCTCAAAGCGTGCGGTGCCCAGCGGCTCGGTCCACACGACGAGCCACGCGCTGTCGCTCGGCGCCGGCATGGCGCTGGCCGCAGACCTCAAGATTGCCAGGCGGGAGCGTGCGCTCTTCAAGTACGAAGTCTTTCGTCGTGAGTGGCACGACGAGCGCGCACGCGACCCACGCACATGGGCGAAATAGACATGGGTACAGCAATCTACTGAGATATGAGTTTCAGGAGTGAATGTCGCTTGAATGTCGCGAAAGTCTCGCGAGGTATTAGTAGGATGTTGCACGAAGGTTGCTTGAGCGATCTTGAACCGCCGCCCCGAAAAGGAAGAAGAGATCCGCTTGCAGTCAGTCTGCATTCTGATAACGGAGCAAGGAAAAGTAATGCGCTGGTACCGCAAGCTCTGTCTCAACACGACGCTCGTGGCGTCCAACGTGCTGTTCTTTGGTGGTGCGATCGGACTGCTCGCTGCCAGCTCGCGTGTGCGCAAAGGCGGCTGGCTCGACATTTTCGAGGACGACTACCCGTGGTTTCACGCGTGTTACGTGCTGCTGGTCGTGTCTCTGAGCCTGCTCGTCGCAACGCTCGCGATCGTACGTCTCTATTCAGCCTTCAAACCTATACTGGAAAGCCTAACAGCTTCTGTCCATTACTATGATACAGTCGGGTCTCTACAGCGTTCTCTTTCGCCGCAAGGAATGGGTGCTCATGGTCTACGCTGCGACGACGCTGCTCACGTTTGCGTTCTGCCTCTTTCTCTCGGTCGAAGGCGGCATCTCGCTCAGCACTGCGCACGCATGGCAATCACGGTCGTCCATCGATATAGTGGACGAAGTCCACGTCGAAACGAACTTCAACCAAATTTACTGCCTCTCGCAGGCCGCGTTCCTGTGCACGGCGTCGTCGAATTCGCAGTGGCTCGTGCATTTCGGCAGCGACGATCTCCGCGATCTCTATTTGGATCCGCAGATCGCAGGCAAGGTCAAGCAGGCCATGGCGGCCGAGCGGTTCGCCGGTGCTCGCAGTCTGCTCGAGCTGTGCGAGGACGAGACCTCGCCGCTCCATTACCCTATGCTGGAACCCAGCGCTGCAGATCTCTGCGCGTGGTGCGGCGAGATCGCAGACCTGCAAACGTACGTGCGCCTCGTCTCGTGGGCCAACACCAAGTGTCCGCCGAGCCGGCCGTCGGCGCTGTTTTGTATTGAAAAGGTGTGGGAGAATTACGCGAATGCCGAGAGCACAGCGCCGTCGCTGGATTCGCCTGAAGGCGTGTTTATGACCGACCCGTCCACGATGTTCCCAAGCGACATCCCTGGTGTCGCTGCGATGCCTCCAATCGTGAGGAACCCACCGTACGCCATGTGTCGCAAGACCTTTCTCAGCTACTGGTCCTACCTCTCGCTGTACGTTCTTGGATGGATGGATCTTCGTTGGAATGCATTGTTCTGATGGCAGGATGGGGTTGAGGTTTAGATGGTTCCTCGTGTTTTCGCTTGTGATGCTCGCGTTCCTAGTGGTTGTGATCCGCGTCGCCTGGCTCGTGCTCCGCGACAAACCCGATCGGTACAACGCCTGCCACGGCCGCAAGCCCGAACGCAAGCCGCTCGTGCAGCTCCCGAGCCATCCACCGTCGACGTCTGCCGGTGCCAAGCCGAGCAGCGCTGTGGCGACCGCCACGGCCAAGGCCAAGGCTCTCTTCAACAAGGGCGGCAAGACGTCGAAGTGAGGACCAGTCCCTGTTCCTGATGCTCCATATCTGGATAGACCTGTTGTTCTGTATCTCCACTGCGACACAATTTCTGATGACCCTACGTCTTGTGCGTCTGATCCTGTCGTCGCAGCAAATGCCTTGACTGGGTTTTTTTATAGATAGTCAGTTGCCCTTCTGTCTTGGCACTGGCGGTTCACTCTTGTCGCCCAGATCAATCGCTATTTCAAGACGACCTCTATCCCATAGGCGTTGTCACGGGCCCCAGGTTGTTCCCGCATCCGCCTAAATTCCCGAGTTGTAGCCGGTGGCATTTCATTTATTCCTGTCGCAGTTTCGGGCTTTCGTGGTGTTGGTGTTTTGCTCCAAGTCAATCGACACACAACACTTGCCTCGTTGTCCCGCTCGCCATTACAGTAGACTCCAGGCACCATGGCCAAGAAGGGCGAGAACGAGATCGTCGTGCTTCGCCGCGTGGTCGAGAAAGGCGAGAAGGACAAGCGCGACATTACGATCGACGACATTATCGCGAATCCCGTGTCGTGTGGCTACCTCCTCGACTTTTGCCAGAAATCCGTACGTCTCTCGTTTGGCTCAGTTTGAGACCCACGTGCGTTGGTCTCACTTGAATTTCTCTGTCAAATAGTACTGTGCCGAGAACCTCAACTTTTTCATGGCGGTCGACAAGTTCAAGGACGAGTGCGGACTGCTCGACTTTCGAGACCCCGAGGCCGTCGCGACCTGCAAGGAAATGGGCGACCGCATCTGGGCCGACTTTCTCTCGCTCAATGCACCCAACGAAGTGTCGATGCCGTCCGAGGACCGGAACGAAACCATGGAGCGCATGAAAAAGCCGGCCGAGTACCGCGCCAAGCTCTTTGACGTGGCGCTCCAAGACGCCGTCAAGACACTCCAAAAGGACACGCTCGCGCGGTACCTCAAGAGCCCGCAGTACACGGAAATGTCGACCAAGGTCGTCACGGTCTTTGACATGATGAAGAGTAAGGCTTTTGAAGCCGACGGCGCCTACACGGTCGATGTGCCGGCCAAGTCGCAGCTCTCAGACGACAAGATCGCGGGCACGAAAGAGTACCCGCTCGACGAGATCCTCGGCGACAAGATCCTCTTTACCGAGATGCTCGACTACCTCGAAAAGAGTGCGTTTGGGACAACGGTGGGGTTTGAACAACTAATTCGCGTACACGCTAACCCGATTATTTTCTTTGGTAGAATTCAAGGCCGAGAACTTGAAGTGCGCGCGCCAGATCCGCCGCTTTGAAGAGCTCGCGCTCGCCAAGAAACCGGACGAACTCAAAGAGTTTGCGTGGGATCTCTACTTGTATTTCATCGCACCGGGTTCGCCGTTTGAAGTGTCGTGCACGAACTTGGACCGCAAGTCTGTGGAGCTCCGTCTTGGGTGTCCGATCAAGAGCATGTTTGAACCCATTAAGGAGAACACAATGCTCGTGCTCAAGCAGGACCACAAGGCCTTTTGCGCACAGCTCCAGACCAAGACGCTCAAGGACCGACTGAAAACCGAAAAGACGGGAAGCGCGCCACCAAAGAGCGGCGGCTTTCTCTCCAAGATCTTCAAGTAGCAAAAAAAACCTAAGGCAGTGCAGACGATGAAAGACACAGGCAACTATATTAAATGATGTATAGAGAGCAGAAGAAAATTCAAATCAATCACAACGCAAGCAGCATGCTTTGCGGCACTCCTTGCTGAGGGGATGTATAGTATACACGACCTTTTGTCTTTGGACTCGCTAATGCTGGGGCGCGCCACTGGCCAAGTCGAACGAAGCGAGTTCCATCGCGACATCTTCTAACAGAGCGCCGATCGTACTGTCGTCGGGTGTGTCTGCACTCACGTAGAAGGCGTTATCAACACCCATGTTGTCGTCGTCGGCGTCCATGTCTTGGTCTTCTTCTGCGGCTTCCTCTTCCTGGTCGTATTCTTCTTCGTCTTCCTCGTCAGCATCCAAGTCAGCGACCGTGCGCACATGGGGCCCAGGCAGCGGCGCATTCGTCACGTCAATGGCCGCGACGATCTCTTCGTCGTCGCTGTCGTACACAAAGCGCGTGTGCTTGCCCTGGAACACGGGGAGCCCTTTCTCAATGTTCTCGGGGTCCTGGAAAAATGCCGACATTTCCCCGAGCGACGGCTGCGCACGCACGGCCGCGTTTAGCTGCTCGACCATGGCGGTCGTGTAGTCCACAGCTTGGCGGTCATACTCGTCCTGCGTGACGCGCTGCGCAAACTGCGGCGGCGGTGATGCGTCTTCCATACTGAACGTCTTGTCTTCCTCTGCCTTGTGGGAGAAATGGATGGCTTCGACCTCGTTGGAGCTGTCCACATTAGCTTGGCTTGGTCTATTGAGCTAATGAGACTAAGCTAATGCATTTTGGGCAACCAATTGATCCTTTAGAAATTGAAGAATGGAGAATGGACGGCACGCGCCAGAGACTCCGCGCGAGATCGCCGAGCGCGTCGCACGGACACTGACGGCGACGCTGTCCATTCGCTCAGCAGATTCGACAGCATCGAATGTATCGTCTCCAGCTATAGCACCCGCTGCAGTGCACCAGGACGCTGATACGACAGCACCAACGCAGTCAGTGTCCACGCCACCAGCGCCGGCGCAGGCGACCGCGTACGTGGCGATGCTGCCGTTCGCGTACACGAATAGCGACGTCGCACAGCTCTTTTCGCCATTTGGCAAGATTGCACGCGTGACGATCTTGCGGGACAAGCTGACCCGCAAGAGCCGTGGTGTCGCGTTTGTGCAGTTTGCGCGCGCCGAGGACTGCGCCGCCGCGGTTGCCGAGATGCACGACACGACGCTCGAAGGGTTCCAATTGAGCTGCTCGATCGTCAAGGACAATGGGCGCTCGAGCGAGTTCCAGCGCAAGCGCAAGTACGCGCCAGCGACGGCGGCCGCGCCAGGGACGGTCGTGCGATGCTTTGAGTGTGGCGAGTACGGCCACTTTTCGTACGACTGTCCGCGCAATGTGCTCGGTGCGCGCGAACGTCCCGTGCAAAAGAAGAAGCTCAAGAAGAAAAAGAAGAAGGGATACGACGTGCACGAGCGAGGCCACTACTTTAACGACGACGGTGTCGTTAATATGCTGTGCGCTGCAAGATCGAGGTATGGGGTAGTGGAGGGATGCAGACTAATGCTTGTTTTGTGGTGGTCGGTAGGGCTCCACCAGAGGATGGTGAAGAGGACGTGTCGCTCACACTGCTGTCATATTCCTCACTACCCCTTGATGATACGCGGGACCGACCGCGGAAGCGCAAAGCCGTTGGCAACTACTTTAGCGACGAGAGTGCGAGCGACGATGACTGAAGATTCCGCAAACCAAAACTTGTTTTTCAATAAATTATTGTCCATCGAAATATCCCACGTTGCAAGTGGCGCACAATAACCTTTTCTATCGGTTACGTCTCTATGCTTTCCGTTGCTTCTTGGTTGGCCGATTGCCCTGCGGACCACGCAGCAGACCCGTGTACTTGATCATGCGCGCGGCCATTTCCTCGGCCGACACTTCGTCGCGCAGCTCGCGCTCCTCAGATGCTGCAAACTTGGTTTGGCGAGAGGCCTCACGGTACTCGTCCTATATGCAACAATACCAATGCGTGTCAGTCTCCACAAAGTTCCTAGAGAGCCATCAATCACACGTCTCTACCTCTACGGCGTTGTTGAATCCGCCAAAAGATCGGCGGCCGAAAATCGGTGCGACCGACGGATCTGGTACATCCCGCGTGCACACTAATCGCCTAAACATTACCATAACCACTATCAGTTTGTCTCTTTGATTAAGTCAAGAACGTCTTGCGAGCGTTTAAACGTACAGCGTAGTCTCGTCGTCGTCAAGCACCCACGTGTCGTTCTTTTGCTGCTGCTCAATGGCGTGGCGCTTCTCGTCGGCGTGGTTCTTCTTGCGCTGCATAAACTACACACATCAAAAGACACAAATTATAAGCGCAATGTACGTGCCAATTATACAAGCTGCCAATAGTGTACACCGTACCTTCATGGCCAGCGTCTTTTGCGTGAGCGACGCCTTGGTCGTCGCGCGCGGCTCGCTCTGATCGGCGGCTTTGAGACCTTTTACAGCGTCTTCATCGCGGTCTTTCGCGCCCTTCTTGGTGGCTTTCGCAGCCGCAGGCTTGGGCTTTTGGCTTCCAGGCTTCCACATTGAGTTACGCGGATACAGGGATACAGGAGGCTGGGAGATGCGGCAGCGGGGGCGGAGCGATAGCGTCGGCGATGCGGATTTCTTGGTCGCGGGTTTGGCTGACACCTCTTGGTGGTTGGAGGTTGAGCCGTATCCCGAACCCACTGACTCCAACACGGGACACTTGCTCGAACCTCCTTAGCATGAGACAAGACACAACTAGCTTAGTTGGATGTATGTAATTAGCCTCGAGTCAGCATAGCGACGCAGACGAGTGCGTCATCAGCGCCTGACCTCCAATCAGGGACGGTGTCCCTTGTTGGGATCCCCCAACACGGGACCAGCATAACCAACCGACGACCGTGGTTACTTTACGGCCCGCCCTCCCCTTCCTCTTTTCACGTCACGAGCGTGGACCTCCGGCGGCCGACGGCGACCCGCTCTCTCTTATCCCGGGCCATCTCGTTCCCCCCCCTCTCCCCGAGTACTCGTACGTGGGCGTGACAACACCAAGGCATACCCCCTCGTATCCGTTGGAAAT
>JAADVC010000109.1:0-36366 GCA_023334575.1 Pythium volutum | reverse complement strand
GGCGATGTCGGTGAGTAAGCCGGGGATGTCGGGCTGTACGCTGGTGACGTCGGGCTGTACGCAGGTGACGTCGGCGAGTAGGCCGGAGATGTCGGTCCGTACGCAGGCGACGTCGGTGAATACGCTGGCGAGGTAGGCGAGTACGCGGGCGATGTCGGACTGTATGCTGGCGACATGGGGCTGTACGCTGGCGATGTTGGGTTCAGTGGCGACGTCGGACCGCCTGGCGAAGCAACACTGAAACCAGGCGACGCTGCCATGAAGCCTGGTGAGGCAGGGCTGGCCATGGGCGAGAACGCACCGGCCGCCGGCGAAAAGCCGCCACCGCCAGGGCTGAACGGTGACGAGGCCGTGAAGCCAGGCGTGGAGACGAACGGCGTCGAGATGGGCGTGCCCGGGCCGTTGTCGGGGCTGCGCCACTCGTTGTCCAGTCCACGCATGACTTGCTGGATTTCGGAAGCTTCGTACTCGATCGCGTTCGCGAGCTTGCGTGCATCCAGCACGAGGTCCATCACACCCGTGCCAAGCGGCGCGAGCTGACCCAGCATGATGTTTTCAGACACACCCGTGAGCGGATCACCCTCGGCGAACATGGCTGCATCCATGAGGATCTCGACCGTTTCTTCAAACGAACAACGCACGAGCGGACCCGAGTCGTCGCGGTTGATCCCGTGACGAGTAATCGCCATCAAGTGACCACGGAACGTCATGACATCCGTCAAACACGCCAAGTGACGGTAGTTCACGTAAGCACCATCAAACGAAATGACCTGGCGGATCTCGTTCAGCAGCGCGCGACGGACCGCCTCAATGCCCAACACTTGGATGATTTCGACAATGTCGTTCGAAATCGTTCGCGTCGAGTCCACCTGCGGGTAGCACATGACATCGAGCAGATTTGTGCCATCGGTATCAAGCACCCACTCGCTCGTCATCTTGAAGCCAACATCGTCGTGCCACGTCGTCGGATGGTTTTCACGAATGTACACCTTCTTCACGCCTTGGACACCACGCAACTTCATTTGCGTGAGCATATTGTGCTCGACACGCTTCAAGAACGTGTCGTCTTCCTGGCCGACCGCCGTGTCCGTCGAGCGCTGCACCTTGTCTTCGTCGTCACTCATGATGCGAATGCGAAGCACGAGCTTATCGGCGTTATCATCGGTAAAGATGCACGACAGATCCTGTCCGTACTCGGCTTCGATCTGCGCCGCAATCTCGCTCATCGACAACTTCTTGTCGGCCATCATTTCGCGGTTGAGTTCGATTCGCAGCAACCACGGCGAGCGTGCCATCGGTGTGTCCTCGTCGGGCATCTCAAAGTACGCTGCGACAAACTCTTGGTCTTCCTCGATGACTGTGTTCATCGGATCCGGATCGTAGTAGATGGCCGTGTTAGCCGTCACGTCCGCAAGCGTTGTGTACTCGAGTTGGGACTGCACAAACTTGGCCTTGTCAGCATCGTGTGCACAATCCGGCGTCAGGTAAATCTGCAGCGACGGCGTTCGCACATCCTTGGCCACGTTCATGATTTCCTTCAAACGCGGCACACCAAGCGTCACGTTTTTCGCAGACACACCGGCGTAGTGGAACGTGTTCAAGGTCATCTGCGTGGCCGGCTCTCCAATCGACTGGGCGGCCACGACACCGGCCATCTCGCCAGCGGCGACCAGTGCGCTGGTAAACTTGGATTCAATCTCGCCCATGAGCCACTCAAACGCCGTCTCGTTCAGGCGGTGTTCGAGTGCCACAACCTTGGACGCCAGCGTGGAGCGGAGCAAGATCTGGAAAAACAGTGTCGCGTTCGCTTGGGCTTCCGTCGAGAGTCGATCATCACCCTGGACAACAATAATCTTCTCGCACAACGCTTTCACACAGTTGATAATGACCTCGGGGTGGAGGCTCGACGGTTTTTGCATGTCAATGCTGAAGAGCTGCTGCGCATTCTGCACGAGGCGGCGAAGGTTGACGGGCACTTGCGCGCCGTCATCCGACTCTTGGCCTTGACCACGACTAGCAAGAATCACACGCAAATTGATGCGATCCTTTTGCATCTGGTCAATCTCTTCGCGCAGAAGCTGCTGCGTGTTCTGGTTCGTGCGGATATCCTGAATGATATCAGGCTCGAGGAACAGCTGGTCGGGGGCATTCGGCACACACCCAAGGTACTCGCTGGTAATGTCGAAGATGTACTTCTTCTCGAAGTCCTTCTTGTTGAGACGGTGCGATTCAAAGCGCTGCTTCTCGACCCACACTGCGTCCATGCCGTCTTCGCCGTACAAGAACTGGAGAATCTCGCCCTGCGCATTCCGCACGGTACCATCATACCGTGTCATCACTGACTCCATCGACTTGACTAGACGACGCTGGATGTAGCCCGTTTCGGCCGTCTTGACGGCGGTATCGATCAACCCTTCGCGACCACCCATCGCGTGGAAGAAAAACTCTTGCGGCGTCAAACCCTTCAGGTACGAGTTCTCCACAAACCCTCGACTTTCCGGACCCAGATCGTCCTTGCCATAGTGCGGAAGCGTACGCCGGTTGAACCCGTACGGAATACGCTTGCCTTCTACGTTCTGCTGACCGACACACGCAATAATCTGCGAAATGTTGATGAACGAACCCTTGGAGCCCGACGTCACGGTCGCCTTAATGTTGTTGGTCTCGTCCAAACTGCCCTGCGCTTCACGACCAGCTTGATCTCGGGCCGTGTTCAGCACCTTGTTCACGTATTGCTCAAAGGATTCAACCATCGTACGACCGGGCTGACGCTCGAGCTTGCCCTTCTGGCCTTGCTGCACGAGATCGTGCACTTGAACCTTGGCTTGGGTAATGATGTCGACGATCGTCTTGAGCGTGCTCACATCGGCAATCGTGTCGCTCACACCGACCGTGAAACTGCGGTGCACGAGCCAGTTGTTCACCAGCTTCTGAGTGGCGCCGAGAAAGTAACGCGCTTCTTCGGGACCCTTTTCAAGCATGATCATGTGGACAAGACCACCGGCGCCGGCACCAATGACCTTTTTGTCAATAATACCAGCAAGCAACTCACCGCGCTGAACAATCACACGGGAATCGATGGGCGCCAGCGAAGTGAACTTTTCACCGTTCTTGTGGGTCGTCGAGAAGCCGCTAAAGTTGATCGGCGGCAGAATTTTCGAGAACAGTTGTTTTCCCGTCCAAATGGGGCGGTACTTGCCCAGCTCTCCTTTCTTCGGCACCAAGATCGCCGGCGCCGGCACGCGACCATCCCATGAGAGAACCCACATGAGCAGCCCCATGGTGATATCCTTCTCGACAAACACGTCGCGCTTGGTAAACTTCTGCACACCCAAAAGCGAGTCCTGCACAATACCCATGACTGGACGGTTGCTTTGCGGTGTGATGATCACCTTGTGGACCATCATCATCTCTTGCGCCTCGGCGCGCGCGGTCAGCGACTGCGGCACGTGCAAGTTCATTTCGTCACCATCGAAATCGGCATTGTACGGCGCCGTGACCGACAAGTTGAGACGGAACGTCGACCAGTCAAACACCTTGACGCGATGGGCCATGATCGACATCTTGTGGAGCGACGGCTGACGGTTGAACAGCACTAAATCATCATCCTTCAAGTGGCGCTCGACGATCCAGCCACACTTGAGCGCGAGGTCCGACTTGTTCTTGATGTAGCGCAAGTCGATACGGTTGCCGTCCTCGCGGATAATGTACTTGGCACCTGGGTGTTCCAACGGACCGTTCGAGATGAGCTGGTGCATATAGCCCATGTTGAACGGCGTCACGCGCTCGGGCACAGTGAGGTTCATGGCAATGGACCGCGGCACGCCGACCTGGTCAATCTCCAAGTTGGGATCGGCCGTGATGACCGTACGCGCCGAAAAGTCGACACGCTTGCCCATGAGGTTACCTCGGATACGGCCTTCCTTGCCGCGGAGGCGCTGCCGCAACGTCTTGAGTGGCTTGCCCGAGCGTTGCTGCGCCTGCGGGAGACCGGCCTGTTCATTGTTCAAGAACGTACTCAAGTGGAACTGCAGGAGCTGCTCAAACTGCTCGATAATGTGGGACGGCTCGCCCTTGCGGACACAATTGAGCAGAGCCATGTTGGCCTTGACGATCGACGCGAGGTTGTGCGTGAGATCGTCCTCACCGCGGGCCATACCGTCGAGCGCGACCGATGGACGCACGTGCGGCGGCGGCACAGGCATGAGCGTGAGCAGCAGCCAGTCGGGGCGCGACCAGCGCGGGTCGAGGCCGAGCGAGTGGCAGTCCTTGTCGGAAATGTTCTTGAAGATCGAGAGCACCTTGGCGGCCGGCAAGTTCTGCTTGCGGTCGCCCGAGCCGGGCACGTCTTCCATTTGCTCGGGAAACTCGACGAGAATCTTAATGCCCTGGCGACGGTACTTTGGCTGGAGACCACCACAGCCGCCGTGGCCGCCTTCCTTGGGCTTGTTCGTGTCGAGCCCGCCCTGGAGACCAATGTTGAGGTCTTCGCGCATCTTCTCCATGTCGGCTTCTTCGCCGTACTCGCACATCGACTTGTTGCCGCAAATCTCGTACACGGCCTTGAGGCGGCGCTTGCCGTTCTTGATGCGCATGGCCGCGCGGAAGCGGTGGTCGCGCTCGTCGCTCAACACCTTCGAGCAGTGGAAACACACGGTCCGCAAGATCTTGAGCACTTCCTTAATGAAACCCAAGTGGAACATGGGCCGCGCCAGCTCAATGTGGCCGAAATGGCCCGGACAGTCGTTGACCTTGCCGCCCGAGCCGCTGTACGTGCAGTCGCAGGTCTTGCAGCGCGCGCGAAAGTCGCACGTGCCCATGCGCGGGTCGCCAATGCCGCCAATGACCGGGTGGCCGTTGATGTAGGTCTCGGGGCGAGAGATACCGTCCGGCACGATGCGGTCGTTGACCTTGGTCTGCTTGGTAACCGACATGGCGCGCACTTCTTCGGGTGAGAAGACCCCAAACTGGAGAAACTTGACGCGGCGCAGGCGCGCGCTCGAGTACGAGAACTGCGCCGACGACATGGTGCGAGAGGAGGAGAAGGAGGAACGAGAGGAGAGGAAGAAACAGGACGAAGGGGTGGTGCTTTGTGGACGTGGAGGAGAAGTTCCTCTGGCTGCACCCGCTTTTGTTCGCCCGTGTCCCAAACAGTCAGTTTGAGTGGGCGGCGAGTGACCAGAACAACGCACGTTCACAAGTGAAGCAAAGGCGGAGGCGGGAGCAAAGGGGGGAAACAGGGGGGGGGAGTTGTGTAGGGGGGGAGAATGCCAGATTTGGGCGGGGCGACACCATCAAGATCTTCTATTGGTGGAATGACGTATTGAATACTGTTGATTGGCTAAAACTAGAGCCCAATCATTGTCGCCGAAATGAAGAATTGTGTTTTTCATTGGTGTATAATTGATCGAGCCATCTGAACCCATGTCACCGAAACGTCACCAGCGGCGCTCGCCCTGATCAAAGAACGCGATGCCGGACGCGCGCTCATTGTCACTACTACTATCATCGTGCTCGGGTGGGCTCTCACTGCCGTCTCCTTCGTCCACGCAGTCGTCTGATGATACGTCGCTGCCCTCGGTGCCCAGCATGGGCGTCCGAAGGTCGGTGCGTGAGAAGAAACCTTGATCCAGTGTCGCGCGTCCGCTCGCCAGAAGCGACCGAGGCGTCCGCGCGGTGGCGTCTCTCTGTTCCGCAGCACGACGTGGTGGGGGTGGGCAAAGCTTTGGCTTGAAGGTGCAATCACGTAGGTGAATATCCTCCCAGATCTTGCGCTCGTGAGTCAATTGTTGCTGCCGCTCACTCGCCCACTTGATGCTCTTCTCGAAGAACGAGCGATTCGTCCGTTGCCGGCGTCTCTGCTGGGTCCTGCTTGGCGAAGAGGTGTCGTCAGCAGCTTCATCGTTTTCGTCGCTGTCGCTTCGCTCAGCAATACGCAGCGGACCCCAGGCTGAGCGATAGTGGGGATTCCGGAACTCTAGCGCTGCGACTTGCTCGGCCTCGCGTCGCTGCCGTTTCTCTTCACATTTACGCTCTTTGCAGGCTTGCCACTGAAGCTGACGTTCATAGATTGCCGCTGCCTGTGTGGAGCTGATTGGTTGCACTTCTGGGGTGTCGTCGTCTTCTGGCTCGCGACAGCACGGACATTTGCGATGGAGCGTCGCCTGCTTATGTGCTTTGGAGCGTGCCTTCTCTGCCAGAGAACGGCTCCTCGCATTAAGCTTTTCAGACTTCTATAAATCCAGCACAGCTCAGTGTGAGG
This sequence comes from Pythium volutum, assembly GCA_023334575.1. NCBI lineage: Eukaryota > Oomycota > Peronosporomycetes > Pythiales > Pythiaceae > Pythium > Pythium volutum. The sequence continues at coordinate 30,104 of JAADVC010000109.1, read as the reverse complement.
TGGTCGAAAACGGCATACGGCATACTGAACGCAGAGGTGATGTACAAACCTGCATCTCAGTCAGTTCCTGCTCGCGCTGCCTCGCCATCTCCACTCGTTTGCTGCGATACACTTCTCCGATCTCCGCCAGTCGGTGGATCGCTGCGTCCACAACCTCTTTTGACTTCTTTTGTTCGGGCGAGTGTTGCTCGTCTCGCTCACTTGTTTGCGGATGGCGCTTGGACAACTCATGGAGCCTTTCGTGGACCTGTCCAGGTTGAGTTCTCACTAAACCACTCGAATGAGGGGCGAGACGTGGCTTGGCTCCCGCCTCTACGCGACGCTTTGCTGCCTCGATCACGCGCTCTTCTTGCTGGTACTCGTATATCAGACCGAGCAAGTGGAGTCGGTCTTCTACTTTGCACTGCGCGAGGTCGTCGGCGCGGTTCTGGCTCATGCGTCGAGAGACACGACACACTTTCGGTGCGCCTGTGACTTGCTCGACTTCGCGGCGCTGCTCGACTTGTCTCAGTTCTTCCAGTTTGAGCTTCTTCTCGTTGCCCCATGCGTGCAGGTGATGCACACTTCGATGGATGCGTTTCGAGCGCTGGCAAATACCCCCAGTCAATACGTACCCACGTTTGAAGGCAAGCATGTGGCTCTGCTGTCGTACCTGATTGATCGTAGGCGTGGGTTTGAGTTCCTCCTGGATCTTCTCGTCCGCTTCGGCTTGGATCTGTTCCTTGTTAAACTGGTTCTTCATCATATAATACCGCAAGCGAGCCTGGAAGTTGGGCTCGTAGTGGACACTTTGGCGCAAGAGCCGCTCAGATCTGCGGCTCGCGCGCACTTGCGGACGCTCGGGCGAAGCCATCGGCGGCGGCTCGTCTATGACTGGATGGTGAGCCTCATATCGTCTCGACGGCGGTGGTTGCCTGACACTGGCTGCTGGCAAATGAGCGTTCGCGGACGGCGTCGATCGGGATGCAGGCTCGACCAGAAACTCCTGCAGAATCTGCTTGAGTGCAAACACTTCCTCGAGCGTGTCTGCAGGGCACCACGACCCAATTGGTTAGACTTCAGTTTAGGTGCTCTCTTCGTCTCATGAGAGCCACACACCGTGGAACTTGCGCTCGACGGCGTCGTTGACGTCGTCGTCTTCCAGCCTGCGCTCGTCGCACCCACGCATCACCTCCGTATGCACTGGGAGTAAACTGTTGGACGCGTGGTCGCTCACGCAGTCACACAGGGGAGCACATGACCACGCACGCGAACATGCACCATCAAGGGATGCCCGACTATTTTTGATGCGGAGGTGACTCAGAATCTGACGCTGAGTAGAAGCGTCTGATGAATGCTGACCCAAAGATCTCGACAAAGTGGCGAGTATCGTTAGTGTCTATCATGGCCAAGGTGACGCAGCCCGCGCGCGGCGCGCTCTCGTGGGACAAGTTTGAAGAGCACGCGAAAGTGGCCTTCGTGGAGAACGCGCCCGGCTCACGCTTCTTCTTCAAGACCTCGGCAGTCTCGACGAAAGCCTCGTCCTCGATTCGGCTCGTCGCACGCGTCTCGACGCACCGCAAGACGGCGACCGAGCTCACGCACCACACGAGCACTTACCGGAGCGGCAGCAGTGACAGTCTGGCGCGCGTCACGCGGCTGCTGCGCTTCGCCATGCAGGAAGTGCTGGGCCCCATGAGGTCTCAAGGTGTGACGAGCCCACGCATGGCGCCGTCGCTGCTGGGGACTGCCGGGCTGCTCCCGAATCTTAGCGTTGCAGCTGCGACGAGCGCTCCCGCCACGGGGGACGACAAGAAGAAGAAGAAAAAGAAGAACAAGAACAAGAAGTAGGAAGGCGTCAGCACGTGAGCTGTGGACCCCAATGAATGCAAACGTGTTCACAATGCGTCATTTGATCGTACCGGTACTACATACTAAAGCACAAAGTCCCGCATGTACACTGGCGTCTTAATGCCGCTCGTGTAGCCTTCGTTGAAGCGGTACCGCACACCGGCACGCCGCTTGATAGTTCCACTCGCGTCCTCGGACGCGTCGTCCATCGCGTCGTCGTCTCGCTGCTGCTGCTGCTGATGGCTACGGAGCTCTTTGGCCTCGACGTCGCGTTTCCGCTTGGCCTCGCGGTGCGCAAACGCAAACGGATTGCGCTTGCGGATGGCCTCGAGCTTGGCTGCTTCTTGTTGCTCTATAGAAACCAGTCCAGTTCGTCAGTTGTTGGTACAGCTCCACAGTCCCTCCTTGCCTTTCAGATTGATCGCACCTGTCAGTTCGGGCAGCACAAACTGCAGCGACGCCGCCGAGAGCTGGTCCTCGACGCTGAGCGGCTTCTTAGTCTTCGCCATCGCCGTTGCGGCTGCTGTCGTGCGACGGCTTCTCGCGCTCGCTTTGGCCATGTCGCTCGCCTCGCTCTTGCGCATTTGCTCGAGCTCCACTTCGCGCGTGATCATCTTGCGCACGGCGAGCGGCAGCATCGGTCCCGTCGCCACCATTTGCCCCTGGTTCTCTGGATCGCGAAACGCGACCACTTCATGCAGCGGCCTATATATCAAACAAAACAATGGTCAGTTCGTTTGTACAGCCGCGGAGGGTACATGCAGAGACACACGTACGGTTCAAGCGTCAAGTCCTCCGAGCCGTCGGGCAAGTGCTTGGGCCGAAACGACAGCCCGAGCGCAGCCATGAGCTCGATGAGTCGCTGGATCGTCGCCTTCTCGTCGGCCGTCTGCACATTCGCCGTCAAATGGCGCACACTGGGTGACAGGATTGCCAGCAGCCACGGCACGACGTCCACGACCAGCACGTCGGCGCTGTTGCGCATGGTCGGCATCATGTGCGAGTTTTCGACAAACGCCTGGAGAATGTTGCGCGTCTTGTCGAGTTTCTTGGCCGCGTCGCCGTGGGTCTTTGGGTACTCGACCCGTCGCCGTGAGCTCGTGCAGCACGCCAAGTGGGCCGCCCGTGCCGCAAACGGAATGTACGGCATGAGCGCAAACTGCTGGTCGGCGCGAACCGCCGTGTCCCACGAATCTGCGAGCCCCATCCACTCAAAGGCATCGCAGATCTTGCTCATCGTTGGGTCGTTAAAGATCATGCGCGGCAGGTTCTCGTCCAAGGCATTCACGAGCAGCGAGTAGTTGCCGAGTCCGTGGGACGCCTCGTCAATCCGGTCAAGCACGCCTTGCACGAGCACGCCCGAGGACTTGGCCTTGGCCGTCTGGTAAAACACCATGTCCATGGTCTCAAAGACGCTGCGACTGTGGTCTTTCTGACCAACCAGCCCCGCCGCAACGGCCGCCGACGTAATGTGCTTGGTCTGTGTGCTCTGGAATTGTAAGGCATTCACACAGTACCGCACGTCGTTACCGCCACTACCGCACAGCGCCGCCAGTGCGCCGGTAGTCGTCTTGATCCCTTCGTCTCGGCAAATCACTTTGAGGCGGCTCACGAGCCGCTGCGAGTTGGGCGTGTCGAGCACGAAAATCTTGGCCAATTTCCGCAATGGACGAAGCACCGCCGCGTACTGGTCGTTGCAAATACAGATCAGCGGCCGTGTGAGCGGGTGCTTGTCGCTGCGGCGCGGCTTCTGCTTGCCAGTCTTGGTGTCCTTGGTGGATGGCGCGTGCAGGGCCGTCGAGGCAATCTCTTGGATAATAGCGATCGCCGACTTGCCGTCGCCGCCATTCATGGCGCCGTCAATCTCGTCCAGAATGACGCAGTTGGGTTTGTTGTCGCCCCAAATGGACTGCATCTCCATGGCGTTGATGATCTTGTTTTTCAGCACACCGCTCGTGCGGTCGTCACTGGCATTGACCTCAATGGGGTTGTACCCGGCATGGCGCGCAACGATATTCGCGAGCGTGGTCTTACCCGCACCTGGAGGTCCACAGATCAGAATGATCTTTTCTCGCGGCCGTGGGTCATTCTCGTCGAACTTGAACTCGTCTCGCTCGAAGCGTTTATTCTCTTTCCATGTCGACGACGACCCATTGTTGAACGTACTGCTGGCGGCACTGAACGCATCGACCTCGGTCCATGTCGGCTTGTACGCCTTCTTACCGGGAAAAACGTATTTATCCCACTGCTTGATCCATCCGAGCACCTCGCGGTTCGTCTTCTCGTCGCTGAGCAGGTCCACAAACCGCTGCGGCTTGTACTTGTCTAGCCACAGTGTGGCGTCTCGGATCATGGCCGCATTCGAACGTGGCTGGACTGGCTGTTCCCTCCGCTTATCAGCATTCATCGCCGCTTCGATTTGCCGCTTTTCCAGCAAGTCCATGAGTTCGCCAATGGGCACGAGCGCGTTGGCGGCGACACCCGGTAGCGTCGCTCGGCGCGTCTCAATCACCTTGAAGCGCTTCCGCAAGAACCGGCGCTCGCCTGTCGGTAGAACGATCGTCATCGAGTCTGAATCGATGGGCGGTCGAGCAAGGAGGTACTGCGCGGTCGTGGTATCGAGCTTGGTCGCCTTCTCCTTGCGCGCAATGTAATCGTCCATCACCTCCGTGTCGGCCAGGGGCTCACTGTCCGTCTCGCCCAGCGCCGCCGCACACCGATCTAGCACGGACTGTACACGGTCCTGCGTCGCTGCAAACTGGGCATCGAGATTCACCGTGACGTTCTGCGAGCCGACATCACGTCGGTCGTCGACGGTGCGTGCTCGTGCAGTCGGAACGGGCGGTGGACCAACCGGTCGTTTCTCCGCCGCCGCCAGCGCGCGCAGCTCCTCTTCCGCAGCCTCCATCTCGTGGGCGTGCATCTCTTCCCACTCGTCCGCCTCTTGCATCTCCTGCTCGTACGCATAGATCTCGTCGTCGTCCATTTCCATCGCCATCGCGTCCGTCGATGTCTCACAGCTCTCTGATCCGCGCCAAGCAGTCTCGTGAAAATGCCGCGAAGTCTTATCATTGGTTGAAATTGGGGAATCGACGAGCAACCTTCGCGCAACCGTCATAACGAGTCACTTCGCTTCGCCGTGCGGGCCGTTTCCTCCCGCACAGGCGAAGAGATCCATTTGCAAAAGATCGAGCATCAAAATGAGCAGCAGCGCCGTGGTTGAGAAGGAAGTCGAGATGCTGGTGGTCGAGATCCGTCGCATCGGCCGTCAGGAGGGAGACAAGTTCGGCGTGACTTTTGGTGAGCTCTTCCTCGACGAGCGCTGCCAGGACATCTTTGAGGCCATTATGGGCACGCTGCGCGCGGCCAAGCGCGTCAAGAAGATCGACTACGCCGGCCAGATGCTGCTCAAGGGCGTCAACGACAATGTCTTCATCGAGCTGCTCGTTTAATCAAGAGAGCTTCTCCTTTTTTTCATATTACCTAGTCCGTTTTACAGTACTAGATTTTCGATTCGGAGAATAAGGTAGGCTTTTCGATTCGGAGAATAAGGGAGGCTTGCTCATCGACGATTGTCCAGTGTCTGCACAAGACTGTGGAACTCACTGACAGCTCCGTCGAGCTCACTCTGGCACTCCATGACCACTTCTGACCGTCGGCGCTGGGCTTCACACATTTGCTCGTCGAGTACAGCCGGCGACGCGCCGAGAATCTGGCTCAGAAATGCTTCTGTTTGATGGAGCACCTCGTGGCTCTTGCTTGGGGAAAATGGCGTCGCGCCTGTGAAACTCGATCCGTGTTCTAGCGTCGTGCTGATTCGCGATGGTCTGTTAGATGACGGCTGCGCGTTCTGCATCTCGAGTAACTTGACCTCGTATGTTCTCAGCCGGTCTTCATAGTCCAATATCCGATCGTTTGCTCGACGCAACTGGAGACAAACATTGCCCAACATCAACTTCTCACGCTGCTATAGGCACGCTATGCACTCCCAATCCACTGACCTGTTCGGTGAGTTTCTTGTTCGCATTTTGCTAGAACACCGTATTTCGTCAGCTGAGTTCGTGCGACAGAGTGACAACCAGTCAATGATCTACTGACCAATGCGCAGAGATGGGCCTCGGATTCGAGCGGCGACAACACGGTTCGCGGCAGATCTGCAGAGCCGATAAATTTGCGCTCTCGCTTCCACCGCCGCCGCCGCGTTCGGTTGCCGACAGTGCGAACGCTGCAAGCCCCATCGTCAGGTTCGTGTTGCAGATGTAAACACACGCACAAATCACAAAGACGGAGATCGACTTCAATATACCTGTTGCAGTCTTTTCCGGTTGCGATATTTTGAAACGACGAGGCGTACGTCCAGCCATTCATGTCCGTCTTGCTGCCGATGTCAATGTGCCAATCGCTCGTCCATATCCATTCGGTGGATGGAAGCGTAATCTGTACACAGGAGCATCGACAGCGTGAGTGTGTCAGCGCTGCTCCTCGTGCAGAACGAGAGCGGCAATAGCGAGTCGCGCACCTGATCGAATTCACATCGCTGCCCATTTCTCCTTGCGAACAGCGGCGCGCCGTTCTCGGCGTCACTCCACTGCAATGTATCTAGTCGCTGGTTCTCAAAGAGCTCTTCTTCGACGACCGGTAGCGACTGATGCGCTCTCCGTCCGCACGCGCTGCATGACGTGGCCGCCTTGAGCTCTTGCTGATACCGTCCCACGAGCAGCTCCAGCGCCGCTACTTCCCTGCGACATCACCACAACATCCGCCAGCCCACATCAGACACGCGGAAAATAGCGAGTTACATACGATCTCTACGCACTTTGCCTGGACGGAGCACTTGCAGCAGTCGCGCGTGTCGCCCATCGGAATCTCTCGCACGTGGATACGCTCGGCGTTTCTCCTGTCGGAACTGCCGTTCCGTTCGCGTTGAAGAAGCCAATGGCTACTGAGAACACATATCTCATAGGTCACTACTCATATACGTTATTTACAGTTTGTTGTAATTACTCTTTTTACGACCAGCTCTTATCCATCAGTTTCGCGCCAATGGTTTCTCCGAGCCAGTCACTCTCTTTGAGACTGCGAGACGAACCGCCATGAAGCTCAGTTCTCAATCCGGTCAGCAGGAGTGACAACAGGCAATAACGATGTGCGTGTGTATTTTCGACTGGCGGTCCTCAGGTGATTATACAATTAGATGACGAGACTGAGGACGATGGGGCGCTTATTGCGTTGCGTTCTGCAGCGCTCCGAGTTGCTCCGGACTCCCTTCGTGAAGAGTATTCGAGGCATTTGTATGATGAGACCCACTCGACATTTGTGTGTGTGTGTGTGCATGTGTGTGTGTTGCGTATGCATATGTGTGGAGACGGAAGCATGCTTTTCGATGATGCTAAAAAAATATTTGCTACTCTTGATCACTAATGACGACATTCAACACACCAAGATCGCTGAGAAAGCATCGTTTCCTCCACCCAATTCATTATTGCCAAGAGCGATGAAGAGAAAAAGTATAGGGACATCTGACAGCAGGGGAGCCGGACCCCTTCGGGTCTTTTCCTTTGCATGTTGATTATACAACGGAATCTCATTAACCGAGCTCTCTTCATATCCATTCCTTCCAAACCAAAGCGTCAAATTCTCGCTGCTGCTCCCCATGGGCGGTCGAGGCCAAGTCTTTGGGAGACGAAATACCCTTCAGTTTGCCGGCGCACGAGTGTGAAACTCTCTCTTTGACGTGTCCGAGAGCGGTCGCAGCAATGTGATCGGTCAAGCTACGCGCTGGTAGCTGTACATTCGAATTCCTAGTAACTCCATGAATATCACAGTTTCCCCCTTTTCGATAATGCTGCGATTTATTTTGGGGGTTGAACGGCTGATGCGCTCCGCTTCCAGTGAGTTTCCATTGAGTCCAAGATGAGCGTCTCACTCTATCGCGTGTCAAACGGTGGGCGCAGCAGCAGTGGCAACAACAGCAACAACAGCAACACACTGCCACCCGTGACCAACGGCCAAGTCACGCGGAAGCTCAAGAAGCTTCCCGATTCCACGCGTGGTGGTGGTCTCCGCATTGGCAAAGTCATCACCGTACGCGAACGTGCGCTCCTGAGCAGATCTTGTAACTGGCCAACATATTCTCTCTCTCTTGTGCTTAGGACGCCCGTGCTGCCATCACCCCAGGCAAAGATGTCGATCGACCCACTTACACTCTGCACACATCCGCGCTTACCGGCCCAACCGCAGCGAATCGCTTTGTCGACGGAGAAGAGAGACGCGTGCAGGAAGAAATAATAGAAATGCTCACGACGCGACTCGCCAAGAAGGAAAAAGAGTCGGAACTTTTGCGGCGGCAGCAAACCGCCTTTGACGAGCAGAGCAGCCGGTTCGAGGCTCGAGTTGAAGACTTGGAGCAAGAGCTCGAGGCGACCAAAGCCGACCTAACGGCCAAAGTGGAACAGCTCCAGCGCGAGCTACAGCAGTCGCAACTGCTAACCGACCGCGTACGTGTTTGCTGCCAGTGCGCGTCATCACAGAATGGGTTGCCTTACAATTTAATTGAATTGAATGGCAGTTCCGAACAGAAGCCGAATCACAGCGAGTGGCGATACAAGAAGGCCGGCGCCAGCGCGAGCGAGACAGCGAGCTCTTCAGGTCCAAGGAACTCCAACTCGAGCGGCAGGCGGACGAGCTACGACGCGAGCTCGGGTTTCTGAAAACAGAGAAGCGATCGCTGGAAGACCGTTTTGCAGCAGGGCGCCAACAACTCCACGCCGTCGAGACGCAAATACGTGAATCGGAGTCGCGTGGCAATGAGCTTCAGGCGTTGTTGACGCGGACGCAGGAAGCCGTAAGCGAGCTGAGCCTCCAACTAGAGGCGTCTCACACGGCCATGAGTCGCCAGGAGAATCAGCATCAGCTACTCGAGCAGGAGAAGCAGCACCTAGAGGACAAAGTCCAGCAGCTCTCTCGGGTATGGAGCGTGGGCGTTTGGATGCGTTGGATTGCTTGTGCTCACAGCTAAGTACCACTACTGAATGAGATAGAGTCTTCGTGAGGTGAATACGCGCGCGAGCGACGCGGAACGCCGCAAGAGCGAGCTGTCACAGGCCGAGACCCACTTGACCAAGCAGCTCACGCAGCTGCACCGCGACAACGAAGAGCTCAAGGCCCACAACTCGCAGCTACAGGCACAGACCAAACAACAGCAGACGCGGCTCACGAGTCTAGAATCGACGAAGGCGGCAAGCGACGCCAAGCTCAAGGACGCACGTGAAGAAGTGGACCACGCACGCAAAAAGTTGCGCGAGCACGAATTCCGACTCCAGCAACTTCAGGAAGAAGTCAAATTTCTGACCAAAAAGAAACCCACGGGTGTCGTCCAGCCAATGACAAACCCAAGAACCCCAAAACCCGCGAAAGCGATAGGGAATGGCGTTGTCTCCAGCCGACCAGTAGCTGAACCGGCCGACAGTACACCGTCGTGGATGCGGGACTGAAAACGCTCTTCGTTCAAATTCTTGAATGTGAATATTCTATTTCTCGCGGTCTTTCTCCTGTCGCGTCCATACGCTCGCTCTCACTTAGTGCGTCGCGGCCACTTTTCTCCGCTTCGGGTCGCTGCCTTCTCGGAGCGCCGCCATCACATTCTTCTTAACCTTGTCGCTATCGGCGATGCGCTTTATTTCCACGGGTGTCTTTTCTTCGGTCGACGTCGCGGCAGCTCGCAGGCGACGCGTCTGGTCGTTGAGCAGCGGCTGACTGAGCTTCTTGGCGTGGAAAAAGTCGCGCAGGCAAAACAGCGTCACCGTCTCATCGTAGTCTAGAATCACCATATCATCATGCACATGTGTGAGCGTTTCCCCCGGTCTCTCCAGACACCCAAAACACTACGACCAACAACGTACACAGCACATTCGTCTCCTTGAACTCGTTCTTCAGCACGGGCTTGCGCGCCTTGCGCAGCGACTGCGGCACCGATTCCACCGCCACAGGCTCACCCGCCTTCTTCACTTTCGGCTCGGGTGTCTTACTGTGGAAAGTGCACACCTTCTCCGTGCGTAGGCAGCACCGCTTGCACGCGAGGTTCATGCAGCCTGTATGCACCAACCCACTCAACGGCGTCAGTCCCCCGCCCGCGTTACGAATCCTTCGGAGCACCCTACCTTTCACTTTGCGGCCGCTGCAGAACGCGCACTTGTTGGCAGCGCGCTCGGCGTCGGCGTCGGCCTCGGTTGTGTCGTCGCTCACGCTTTGCGCGTCGTCACTCACGCTCGGCGCCGCTTCAACACCTTGCCCGCGCGACACGACGCGGACCTCAAAGTCTCCTCCGCTGCTAGAGTTCCCTTCCTCCTCCTCCTCCTCCTCTTCTTCTTCCACATCCTCCTCTTCGGTCGCCGTCTTGACCACCGTCTCCACGCGCGGCGCGGTCTCCTCCTTTTCGCGCATCGCTCGCTTCGTCGCCATCATTAATTTCCACTCTGTCACCAGAAAACTTCCCGCCAAAATGGGCACCGGCCCTCCGTTATCGCATCCATCATATCATCGGACAGAGGCTTTTTTACCTGAGCCGGGTTTTACCCATTTTCTACTAAACCCGTTCATGCGGTTTCATTCCAAACCCGTTTCGCCCCGCTGCATGACGCGTTCCTCCGAAGACTTGAAGCACACAAGACAGTGAGAGGGAGCAATAGAGAGATAGAATGGTGCAGCTCCACGTCAAGACGACGTCCGGCAAGAAGTTCTCGGTCGAGATTGACTTGACGAAGACTGTGGGCGCATGCAAGACGGCGCTCGTGGCCGAGACAGAGGTCCCGGAGCCGCAGCAGCGGCTCATCTTCAAGGGCAAGGTGCTCAAGGACGACCAGACGCTCGAGAGCTACGGTGCGCTTCTGCAATCTCTCTCATGGCCTTCGTGTATAGGACCCAGGAATACTAATGACGATTGTATGGGAATATAGGCATCGCGGCCGAAGACACGCTCTACTTTGTGCGCGGATCCGCTGGGCCGCGTGCGCCGGCGGCAGCGCCAGCGGCGACGTCCGCTGCTTCTCCTTCGACGCCTGCGGCCCCCGCCGTGCCGGCCGTGAACCCGTTTACTATGCCGCTCTTTGCGCCACCGCTGGCGGCCGCGCCAGGGGCTGCGGGTGCGGGTGCTGCGGGCGCAAACCCGTTTGGCAACATGTTTGGTGGCATGGGCGGCATGGGCGCGGGCATGCCCGACATGTCGGCCATGCAGCAGCAGCTCATGCAGAACCCCGACATGATGCGCCAGATGATGGAGTCGCCGCTCATGCAGGGCGTGATGAACAACCCGGAGATTATGCGGTCCATGATGCAGAGCAACCCGGCGATCCAGCAGCTCATGGAGACGAACCCGCAGCTCCACCACATTCTCAACGACCCGGAACTCTTGCGGCAAAGCATGGAGGCCATGCGCAACCCTGCGGCCATGCGCGAGATGATGCGCAGCCAGGACACGGCATTACGCAATATTGAGAGCCATCCCGAAGGATTCAATGCACTGCGGCGCATGTACCATGACGTCCAGGAGCCGCTTTTGGACGCGGCCGCCAGTGGGACGCGCGCGCCGTCGGCCGCATTCACGATGCCCGGTGTCGCTGGGACGGCCTCGGCAAATCTCGCGCAGCCAGCGACCAGCGGCGGAGCATCGACGACAGCACCCCAATCGTCAGCGCCGGCGAACCCATGGGCCATGCCCACTGCAGGTATGTCCTGGGCATTTCCTTCTTTGCTGTGCTAAGAGGATGCCTAACGCGTATGCGATCTTATTGTACGTAGCAGCTACTGGTGCGGGCGCAGTCGCTCCTGCCAACCCGTGGGCAGCCCCCGCGTTTGGCGCGGGTGCTGGCAGTGCGAATCCAATGGATCCGTTTGGCGCCGGGCTCAACGCCGGTGCCGCCAATCCGCAGATGATGGCGCAGCTTCTCCAGAGCCCGCTCATGCAGCCCATGCTCGAGCAGATTGCCAACAATCCGCAGTTGTTCATGTCGCAGATGGAGCAAATGAACCCGCAGGCCGCCGCGATGCTCAACGCGAACCCGCAGATGCGGCAGATGATGATGAACCCCGACTTTTTGCGGTCCATGCTGAATCCGCAGAACATGCAGGCCATGATGCAGATGCAGTCGGCCATGCAGCAGCTCCAGGGCTCGGGACTCATGCCACCGTACGTACTCCACGCATCGTTGACGCCCACAGAGAATGGTCGGTGACTGACTGATGGTTTTATTTGCGTGTAGACTTCCTGGCATGAACATGGGCGGCGCTGCTGGAGCGCCTGGTGCCGGTGCTGCCGGCGCGGGAGTCGCACCTGGCGGACTCGACTTTAGTGCATTGTTTGGCGGTGCCGGTGGCGGCCTGGGCGCGTTTGGCGCACCGGCCGCTGCTGCGCACGTCGCGAACCCCGAGCAGGCGTACGCGTCGCAGCTCTCGCAGCTCGTCGACATGGGCTTTTCGAACCGCGAGCAAAATCTGCGCGCGCTGCAGGCCACGCAGGGCAATGTGCCTGCGGCCGTCGAGCGGCTGCTGAGCGGCACGATCTAAAAGCCGTGGGGTGCGACGGAGAAACACCGACACCGCCCGTAGTAAAGACGTATATTCCAACTAAACACTGCGTTTCATTTTGGTTCCACTTCGTGTCATTTTGGTCCCATTTCGAATAGCTCCCCCGTTTGACTGACATTCGAATTTTCGGGCTAGCTCCCAACATTTGAATTCGTATTTTCTACGTGGTATGCTGGACGCCGCCGAGCTGCGCCGCGCGAGCGCCACGGACGCTGGCGCCGTCGCGCAGTATCTGAGCGCGATCGACAGTGACGAGGTATGTGTGTGGGACAGCAATGCCCATTAGCAGTATTGCTGTGCTGGGTGGCGTGGAGACTGACGGACCCCATTTTTTGGACGATAGCTCGACGCGCTGCTGGACGCGTTTGCCGACGCCGAGCGCAAGAAAAAGGATGACAGCGACGCGCTCGAGTGGCGCGCGCTCGTCCACGTGCTGCTGCGTACACACGCGACGCGTCAGCGCACGGCCACGCGCATTCTGCAGTCGCTGTGGCGCGGCCACGCCAGCGAGATGGAGGCGCTGCGGTGGGTCTCTGAGATTAGTCTCGCGTACATGGCGTCGGCCGCACCGTCACATGAGAGCCAGTGCGACATGGCCGCAGAGCTGCGTGTCGTGCTGCAGATTTCTCTCCAGTTTGTGCGCGACGCCATGGCCGCGACCAAAAACAAGGCGCTGCCGCAGCTGCTCGCGCTCGTGCCCGTGCTGCTCCAGTTGCTGGCCGAGGCGACGTCGCGGACACGCAGTGTGGGCTGCGCTCCAAAGGGTGCCGAGCATACAGAGAGCGAGTCGCTGTCGATTGTCCATGAGGTGCGTGCTGTGTGGGGTGGTGGTGAGCTCTCTGCGATCGATTTCTGGTGTCTGATTACTCCTTCGTCCGACTGTGATACAAAAGCACGTCGTGCAGTTACTGGAGCTGCCGTGGGACCTGCGGTCCGTGCCACATCTACTCGAGTTGCTGCGCGAACACACGACGCTCGTGTCGAAATCCGGATGGACACAGCTGCGCGTACGTTTCCCGTATGCCTTTCTTGCTAGCCTCCTTCCCTAACCTCACTTAATGTCCTCTCCATCTCTACGCAGCAAAGCGTGGAGCAACTCATCACGCCGTCCACAGCGTCCGACGTACCTACCGAGTGTATCAATCCACTGATACGCGAGTGTTTACTGCTGGCGGCGTCCGCGACCGAGGCACAAGACGACACGGCCGCGTGGATCCGCATGGCGCGCGTTCTCTTGCGGCGGCTGCCCAGCCACATGCGCCAAGAAGCCGAGTTCAATATGCACATGGTACGATTCCTTGCGTTGTCTGTATGAGGCAGTTTCTATTTTCTGACGCTGCCTTACTCTTGCTCTTGCTCTTTTCTCCAGTCGCTCCACCAGTACCCGTTGCTCGCATCGGTCATCTGTGACGTGCTGCTGGCCTTTGCAGCGTCGCCGTCCCCACTCGCACTGGACGCCAGTGACGCTGTGCTGCTTCTCCAAGCGATCCGCGCGTCCAAGCCGCTGCTGCATCACCATCTAGTGGGCTCGGCGCTGGCTGCGACCGCGAACGACTCGTCTTCCGTCTTTAGAAAAGCCCAGCGGCTCATTCTACGCGTACTGGATCCGCTCGCCAGTGAGCCAGCAGCTACAAAGGACAGGTCCCTGCGTCAAACCGTAACGTCCATTTTGGAATTTGGTGGGCGCCAACTCCACGCGCGCGTGTGGAAGGCGCAGTTGCTCCACGAACTGGCTCGGCTTTGGGCACGCGAGCACGACGCACAGGTCGACATGGGCGTGCTCGTGACCGAGAGCGTGTTCACGACGGTCCCCGAAGTCCGCGAAGAAATCCTCCAGGGTCTGATCGAGTCGTCGCGGGTAGCTGCGCAGTCCGAGGTGCGTGTCGCCTCACTGAGGTTATATTATATTATACGCTTGCACTGACGGAACGCCCCGTATATCTATCGCTTCTAGCGTGCCCTACGGCAGCTTGGTCGACTCGTGCGCCACCAGAAAACGCTGGTCACGCCGTACCGACAGCTCCTCGAGAACTGGCTCAGTTCGCTCGCGAGCGTGTCGCACCACGCGACGCAGCTCCAGACCGCCTTCTCCTCGGTCGCGCCGCTCGTGGCGTTTCTCAAAGGTGCGAAGACACGGCATTGCTCTCGTTTGAATCCTCTCAGAACTCGTACTGATCTACATGCTTATTTCGTCGGCAGATTTTTACAATTTCGCCATGGTCTTGTTGCGGAAGCATTTGTCGTCGCCGCACACGCTTGACCGCCAGCTCGCAGTCGACGTGTGGTGCACGTGGCTCGAGACTGCGCTTCCATTGGACCCACAGCAGCAAGAAGAGGTCGTGCTCGCAATCAAACACGCCGTGCAGCTCCGCCACGACCGCGCGTGGACCTTTTGTCGGCTCGCGCAACTGTTTGATTCTCGCAGTCGTGGTGGTGACACGTCGACGGACACGCACTCTCTCCACGAGGCGTCCTTGGTCGAGTTGCATCGGCTCTTTGCGTCCGCGCTACGAGAGTTTGTGGAGCCCGCGACCGTGACCACGCCTTTTAACCGCAAGAGCGACAGCGAGAGTGAAAGTGACAGCAATCAAGACGCCTTAGAGGAGGACCCGTCGCCCCGCCGCCGTCATCTTCGGCGCTTTGGCGTTTCGACGCTGGACGCGCTCTTTGCTTACAACGGCTCGATCGGAGCAGCGCTGCGATTGGGCGCGTTGCTCGAGAGTATTGTCGCGTGTCTCGTGGGCGTCGAACGCGCCATGCGCGCCGTGAAACTCTCGGCGTCGTCCGTGCACAGAGACGCGTATGCGACAGGCCACGATGTCTTGCGCTGGCTCGACGTGTTTGTTCGTGACCGTGAAGAATTCTTCCAGTGGGTCAGCAGCGGACACGACGCCGCACTCCGCGTCGGGGATCCGCGCTTTGCGTGGGCACTCGCAGCGCGCGTGAGTCTGGGCTGCGCATTCTGCCATCTCGCGCTTCGCCAGTACATTGCCACTGACCAAGCGTCTTCGGGGAATCGTATCCATCGACGCGTGTGGGAGCTGCTCGAGTCGCAGCTGAGCCTCGCTCGCCTGTGGCGCAAATTCAGCGCGACGACGCCCATGGCGGATCCAACACTATTACAAAAGGACCAGCAGCTCGACGCCATGATGCTGCACACGGCTGCGTCGACGGTGCGTCCTTTTGCCTCGCAGCTCTTGCGTGGCGTCGTGAAGATTCTACATTCGCCGCGCGCCGACTCGGCGTCGACTCGTGGCGCCTCGCTCGACGGCGTGCTGTTTTTGCTCGACGCGTACACGCACTCGCTCGCACCGTCACCTCAGTCGCCTCCATTGAACACCAACCAACTCGCCGCCGAACTGCATGCGCTGGTCTGTATCTATACTGCCGTGGCCGCTTCCATGGCCACTGCTTCGTCTGCTACAGTCGGCGCCGCACCGCCAGTCGCGCGCTTCACGACGTATGGTGAGACGCTTGCGACCCAGTTCCCCGTCTCGATGCGACACCTCGTTGATCCCGACAGCGCGACGACGCTGGCAGTCACACTGGACGCGCGTGCGACAGAAGAGCTCGCAAGCCGTGTGTGCGTGGCGCTGTCCAAGACGGTAATCGCCATGGCGCGGCGCCTCCAGCTCCGTGAGCTGTTGGACGCGTTGGCGAGTCTTGTTTCGAAAGGCTCCGATTGTATCGGCGACGAAACGACAGTCTCACTTGGCGACATCGCCTCGCGGCTTCTCGAGGACGTCAAGCGCGTCATGGACCACGACGGGTTCGCGAAATTCCGACTCGCGGGCGTCGCGCTCGTGCGCAAGCTCGTCGAGCTGCTGGCTCAAGATAGTGATTGGTCGTTAGTCGCGGTGGCCGACACGGCGTACGAGCTGCTGTGTGATCACGTCGTCCACCAGCCACCGCTCTTGCGCGGGCTGCTCGCGCTCAGCTTTCCGTCGACATCACGAGGAGGAGAAGACGACGTAGTAATAGACCGCTCGGCGGTCGTGCTGGCTGCCTGTGGCTTTAGGGACCAGGCGACGGCCAGAGCAGAGGACGCCAAAGAAGAGACTAAACCTCCCTCCGCCAAGAAGAACGAGAAGAAAAAGCGAAAGGACGATGAGATCCAGCCTGTGCGGCGACGGCGACTTCGGCAAATCAGTGACGATGAGGAAGACGAAGAAGAAGACGCTGGGGAAACCAACACCATCACTGGCGACGACGGCATCACCCACAGCGGAGATCCATCGAGTAGTAGTAACCAAGAGCCGCAGGCGCACGAGCCAAAAGCCTCGGTCTCTGCCAGCTGCCAGCGCCAGCCACGGTTCACGACGGCCGCCTCCCAGAGTGCCGCTCTGACCGCGGTGCTGAATGTGTTGGAGAGTCTCCACGCTCGGACCCTCCCGCTGCTCACGGCACTGGTACGGAGCCGGGCCCCTTGTGGTGGTCGTGAAGCCACCACAGCGTCGCTTCTCCAAGCGGCTCGGATCCAGTCGCTTGTCGCGTCCTCGGTGTTTGCGTCGCCCGACATTTCGTGGATCAACTCGCGCACGCTCGCCAAGCTGTCGAGCGTCGTGGAAGCCGCCGTGCGGATCGGCAAGCAGTGCTGCGCCAGCTGCCGATTTGGTCGAGGAGATCACGCCGAAGGAGAAGACGATCGGCAGGTTTTCGTCCAGGGATTCACGGCGAGCGTTGCTGTGACTGTGCGAGGCCGCGCGTGGCTGGCGTTGCTACGGGACGCCGCGACCCAGCCGTCGGCCAAGTCCAAGGTATTTAATCTCAACGGCGATGGCAAGGCAACTCTGCGTTCTTGTATTGACGACCATTTTGTGTGTGTGTGTAGCTCTCGGCGACAATCCTCAAGCTCGACGTGTTTCTGCTCGACGTACCGACGCTCGTCGCGTCGCTCATGAAAGCCGTACGTCTTGACTGGTCCTCGCATACCCATATATCTGATCCTAACCGCTCCGTGTTTCTATAGGAGGCCGTGCCGCTCGCTTCCAAGCGGGATCTACGCGTCTTTCTCTCGACCGTCGAGTCCGACCTCGCACTCTCGACATCCATGGCCACATCCACGTCGGTCGTCACGAAAAACCAACCGGACAAAACGACCAAGCGCCACCTCGTGGGCGTCGTCCCCATTGTCCACACAAAGCGCCGCAAGCGGCTGCGCAGCCGCCACGCGTTCATCGACTCGTGTCTCGCCGACGAAGACGGCGACGACGCGTTTGCCGACCTCGAAGACTTTATCGCGTGAAGTGTCCGTCGCCCTTTCAAGTTGCTCATAGATGAAAGTGGCGTCGCACCAGCGTGGTCGTTGGTGGCGCCTGTTTCACCATGTACTTTTGAAAATCCTAGAGAAAGAGAACAAAATGTCCCGTCAAAACTTTGACAAACTAGGAAAGGTGGTGGCGTCCATTCCATCCCAACGTACCTTGTGGTGAAACTTGTACTTGGTGCTGAGCGCCCCACTGACGCGCGCACGCTGGTCGTCGAGCGCGTGGAATGCAGGCGTCTCCGTCTCTTCGCGCGCAAACGTCGTCACGGCGTACCGCGTTTTCAATGGCGACAGCACATGCTGCTTGCCCGGCCGTTTTGCTGGTGGCTCGCGCTCGCGTGCGTCGACGCGCTTGCTGTCGTCAGCCAGCGCCGCCAAATGATACCCACGCTGGGCAGCGTCGAGCGATTCGCGCAGCAGCACGGTCCGCACAGCGTCGTCGTCGCCGCTCGCTCCATTCAGCCGCTTCTGCCGTGCTGCTGCCTGAGTAAAGTACGCGTCAGCACGGCGCGTGAGCTGTGCGGACGACAGGAGCTGACACTGCAGCTGCCGCTTCGCCAGGCTCTGCTGAAACTGGGGCCACGCGACGGCGGCAGTGTCGGGAAACACCTTGGACAACGTGTCCACGGCCGCGTGCTGCGTGGAGGGCTCGCCAGCGTCGTCTTGCATGAGAGACGCACCGTTACACGTCACAGCAAACCCTCGGTCGGCGAGATACGCCACGAGTACCGGTAATCGGTCCAGTGGGAGGCCGCCCTTGGGCTTGTCTTCCAGCGATCGGAATCGCTTCTCAAGTGCTGCCAATTCCCACGTGTCCAGACCAACTCCTGTAAACGACGATTCCTCACCACCGGCGCGAGACGTGCCCTGTGAGGACGGACGCGTCAGTTGTTGCTGCTGCTGGGCCATGCGTCGTAGCTCCTGGGCCAGCGCCTCTTTCCGCGCAGCCTCGCGCTCCCTCTCGATCGTCTCGACCTCTTTAAACAGCATTCGCACCGTGCCCGACATGCTGTGCTGCGCCGCATCGCGTTGCTGGCGCTTCGTCTTGCGGTCGCTCGCTCGCGCCACAAGCG
This sequence comes from Pythium volutum, assembly GCA_023334575.1. NCBI lineage: Eukaryota > Oomycota > Peronosporomycetes > Pythiales > Pythiaceae > Pythium > Pythium volutum. The sequence continues at coordinate 11,354 of JAADVC010000109.1, read as the reverse complement.
GCTCGTCGCCGCGAAGCCGCGCGGCGTTGGCTCGCTCGTCGACAGTCACGACATGGCGGTCGAGCACGAGCAGCGACGGCACGGTGCGCACGACGTGGAGCCGGTAATTGTCTTCTTCTTGGACCGCGTTCCCGTACAGATCGAGGTCCTCGAGGTGGCGCAGCTTGGCGAGCACGGCCAGCGTCGACGCAAAGTCGCGTAGCTTGTTGTCGTTGAGCCGCAGCGTTCGCAGGAACTTGAAATGCCCGAGCGAAGACCCCTCGAGCGAGCGAATGCGGTTGCCCTGCGCGTAGAGCTCCTTGATGCGGACGCACTGGTCCAGGTGCTCGAGCGTATCGATGCGATTGTGGTTGAGCCAGAGCACTTCCAGATTGACAAAGCCTTCGAAATGCGCGAGCGCGTCGATGCCACGCTGCGACAGGTAGAGCTCGACGCAGTTCTTGACGTACTTGTAGTTTTTGACGGGCAGCTCGGCGTGCGGGTCCGCGAGCACGTGCGGCGGCTTGCCATTGTCTTGCTCGGCCATCGTGTCGTTCTCTCAATCTCTTTTTCGTGAGCTCTCGCTCTATACCACCAGTTCAAGATCCACTGGGGGTGAGCAATCGCGTGTGCCCAAAAAGCCTTGGCCCCGACGAAAATGGACCAGTCTTTTCTTAGCGTCGAGCTGGGAATGGGCGTTGACGTGGAAACTCGGCACCTTATCGGCCGAGTAGCGACGCTCACACACGCGCGCGCGAGTCTCGGCACAGTGCACCATCATACCGGTATCGTTCACGCGCCGACCATGAGTATGTTTGCCAGCTACAACAAAAACAATGCCAAGGGCACGCTCGTCGGCAATTGGGTCGAAGAAGAAGCGATGCGTGGGGACACGGGCTTCTCGCGCCGTCTCGTGCCCGAGCGCCAAGCCCCGAAATCCCCCGAGACGGCTCCGCGCTTTGAAAGCGAGCCGACCCACAACCGCGTGCTGCTCCACTGGAAAGAGAATGGCCGCACGACCTACGAGACGACGCTCCAGGCGAGCACAGCGTACGGCGACGGCGTCGTGCGCATGCCCACGGGCCCACGGTCGTCGTTGCGGGACGCACAGATCGTCGAGACGGCGCGCCGCATTCACGAGCGCGAGCTGGCGACGCAGCGCGACGTGCAGCAGCGAGACATGGCGGCCGCCAGAGCAACGACGACCATCCAGGCGTCGTTCCAGCCGCCCGAGACGTCCGCGTTCATGGCGGCGACGCGGGTGCCGCGCGGTCGCAACGGCGCGCGCGTAATCGACACGAGCGTCGCGCACCTCACGCGTGGCCAGGTCGACAGCTTGGACAAGGCAAAGCTCGACCAACTCATGCAGCAGCAGCAGCATGGGATCCCCGTCACGCGCTATTCGTATGCGTTGGCGACCGGCGTCGCACTGGACGCCACGGGCACGACGAGTTCCGACTCGCAAAACCCGTTTGCACGGTCCAGTGCCTTTACCAACGACATTCTGGACCCGACCAAGCGCCACGGCGAGGCGACCGAGCCAGGTGCGCCGCACGACGAGAAAGTGGGCATGACGGCCCACCAGCGGTCGGCACTCAAGCGGCTTCTCTTTGTCGATGGCTCAAGCTGGGAACGGCTCAAGAGCGACCTCACGAAGCGCGCCGTTACGAGCAGCGGCTTCATTGAGCTCGCCGACTTTCGTGTCGTACTGGCGGCCTCGACCACGCTGAGCGAGCGAGACGCGATCCACGTGTTCATGGTTTTCGACGTGGACCACGTCGGCGCCGTGCGACTCGAGGACATGCTCTCGTTCTGCGACGCGCAGCGACAGCAGTCCACACTATGAACATATACAATTCGCTTCCACCACGCTAGTCATTGGTCGCTGAGTGGTCCTTTTGCACTTCCTTGGACCGTAGAAACTTGAGGTAGAGCGGCGCAATGTCGTCGTGGAGAATGCTGCGCGTGCGGTTCGAAGGAAACCGCCCACCAATCACAGTGGCGGGGGACGCTTCACGCGGTGATGTCAGCTTGTTCGCGGCAATGCTTTCGTGAGTCGCCGCGGTCCGCGCGAGACGCTCGCCACGACTTACGCCACTGGCAGCAGAGGCGGTCTCGTCTTCACTGCGCTCTTGATCAAAACTATCTGCTTGTGCAGCGAAATGCGGTTTCCTTATTGATCGATCGCCAGTCGACGGCGCAGCTCCAAACGGGGGAGGGCGGCGAGGAACGGAATGTCGTAGCGAACACAGACGATGGCTGCTGCTAGCCTCGGCCAGCAGCGATTGCTGCATCTCCATGAATGTTCGTTCGAGCTCTTCGTAGGTCTCCGTCTGGAAGATCTTGTCCTTGGGCACGGGATTGCACCACGACGCGAGCAGTTCTCGCTTCAGAAACGCGCCTCCCTCGACGCGTGGTCGAACGGCTTTGAACGCGTCATAGTTCATAAAGAATTCGGACGGCAGACCGGCTTCTTCTGGGGCCGGCGTCGACTCGGGCAAGATGACTGTCGCTGGTGGCTTGGTCTCCACGAGTGCATAGTTGGGATTGTAGTGGGTCGGCCCCGGCTCGGGGCTGCGCGGGCGAAGCGTGTCGGTCATGAGGAATCGCTTTGTGAGACTCGACAGCGACACGAACCCCAACTGAGCGGAGTCGATCATCTTCCACAGTTCGTCAAATTCCTTCTCGGGTGCGTGCGGGAAGATGAGCTTGAGTGCTTGTGTGAACGACAGTAGACTGCCAAAGTTGCGCTGGCCCGTCGAGGCGTCACGAGCGCCGCGCACGCGGAACACAAAGCCAAGGCGGCGGATCAGAATTTGCTGCGTGTCTGGCGCGATGAGCAAATCTGAAAGAAGCCCAGCGAGAGAGCGGTTCCTACGAGACAAGAAAACGAGGCGATTAGAAACCCTAGTCATTTCTCTCAGTGTGTGCGCATCATACCTGTTGTCGGCGGATGCTGGATGCCACTGTAGTAACCGCACGTCCACAAAGTGGTCCTCGACGCGGTCGCGACTCTCGTCGTCCACCATCTTGTCCAACGCCACACGCAATTGCTCTCGCCGCCGCCGCGGTGAGTCTTGTTCCCCCGCAGGAAGGACCAGCTCAAGCGCATCACCATCGCCATGCGGCGACCGCAGCATCGATCGTGACGTCGCCCTTCGGCCAAAGGCCGTTTCCACAGCGGACGGGCGCGGACTTGACGGCGGCTGTAGTGCGATCAAACTCCCTGGGGTGGTCGGCATGGTACCACCGCCCGCGCTGACTGGGCTCGCAGCCGGCGGTGCGTCGATCGTGACAGATAGTGTCATTTCCAGCGAATCTCGTTGCACCGTGAGCTGCTTGCGTCGCTGCCAGTTCTGCCACGCCAGAAACCACGTCGAGGACCGTTGGATCGCGGCGTGCGTGTTGAACGCGACGCCGTTGAGTGCAACGTCGACACTATAGACACCTTCCTGCGCGAACGACGGGGCCGTGCAGACGAGTGTCTCTGTCGACACGAAGCGAGCAGCTACATCTGCAATCGCTGTCGATGAGGACTTGAGTTGTCGCACGAGACCCTTGCTGGTTGCTGTCGGACTGTGGTTTGCATCGGCAGTACAGGAAATGTGCTCGAGAATTGAGTCTTGAAGGAGCAAAAAGCGCACGGCAATTTTCCCCGTGTTGATAAACCCGGTGCCCTCGATTGTGACGATGTATCCGCCGTAAATGGGTCCGTTTGTCGGTGCGACGACTGCCACGACCGGGGTATCGCTGTACAAGTGGAGCTCCAGCGGCTTCTCAGTGAACTATCGAAACAAGAAACGAAAGCTCGTTAGTTGGGGCCTTCAAGCGACATGTGGATGACAAAACGACATACCGTTCTGTGGTCGCCACCGAGCCACACGTCGACAAAGATGGACGCCAGCGATTTGAGCTGGCAGTTCGGGCCACGCGTTCCGCTCAGCGGTTGCTGCATTACAGACGGGACCGAACAGTGCACCTCCCCGTCGACGCACTGGCCCTTGACAGTCTTCTTGACATCCCCCCGCTGGAACGATACCTGAACGCTGCCGGACGCGGAACTCTTGGTCGTGAGATTCACACCTAGGATGCGCACGTCCTGCCTCGTGTCCGTCCCTACAGAGATCCAGTTTGGTACGATCTCTGTCAGTCGAGGCGACTGGAAGACTGCCAGCTCATCGGGACACGAAACAAACTCGCGTCCGTTCATGGCGATGGACATTGTCACGACAGAGCCACGCGGGAAGTCGGGCATAGCGCACTCCATCTGCTCAGACGAGACGACGCTGACGCGGCTCGTTCGGATATCCTGTGCGTCATGCGTGGAGCAGTATCGAGCTGTGTGAACGCGATTAAGCCGTTAGTATCTGAATGGAGCTCAGCAGTAAACATCCAAGGCGGGGTGGAACGTACCAATGGCGACGCCCGTGTCCGAGAAGTCGTGGCCTTCGACAACTAGCAACGACGTGTACACGCCATCGACCGGACGCACGCGGTGGATAAGCGGCCGACGATAGACGTGCACTTGGTGAAGCAGCGAGTGGGATGGCCCAACACTCCGTTCCATCGCTTGCTCCACCAGTAGATTGTGGTGGATGACGTATTTTTCACCGTCGTTTTGAATCACGCGGTCCACGGCCAGAGATCGGGCTGCCTCGTTCGTTGCTTCGTCGACGACACGTTCATCGATGATGGAGAGCGGCAACGCGACACTGTCAAAGTCGACCCCGTTGGTGGTGACGTAGACGTTGACGGCCGACGACTCGCTCGCACCGAGTGCGTGCAGCGGCGGTGTCACGCAGGTGATACAGTGGCTTGATCGGTACCGCGCGTCCACCATCACAATCTGCTTGCTGAGCGACGCCGGCGGGGACAATCCTTGTCGACCAACCCCTTTGCCAACGGCAAAAGCGACGCGTAGCATTCCGGACTGCACGAAATTCAAGCCTGAGATCGATAGCGGCGTGCCCCCAGACAGGCAGATGAACGCCGGCTCGGTAGCCAGCACAAGCGGCGTCGCCACGGCTAGACACCGCGACGGTGCGCTTGACCAAAAGTCCTGGCCGTTCACAGCGAGCTCCACGATGATCTCGCTGGGCACGAGCGACGGCGGCGCACCGTGGCGTTTAAACGCTCGCAGCAGCCGCTCTTTCCGCGCGCGCGGCGTCTCTAGCCGCTCTTGCGTAGTCCCACTCGCCGCCGCCGCAGCCGCCGTCACTTTCTTTTGCTGTTGCATGGCCGACATGATGGATGACTTGAGCGCTGCCGCTTGCAGGAAACGAGGCGGTGACTTTTTGGGCGGCATGGGAAGGTACGCAATCGCAGCTTCGACATCCCCCAACTGTGCAGGCTTCCCATGGCTGTCCAGACTCGACGCTCCACGGGCCGACACGCGACGTAACGGAAACCACGCGCGTACGCAGAACGGCCTCGAGAGGTTGCGGGCCTCGGCAAAGCTGATGCTGACTTGGCCCAGCAATCCGCTCTGGTTGGACGAGAGTTGGTTTTCGACCGACAGACGAATTGCTCGCGGCAGCTCGGTCTCACTTCGCCAGTCAAAGTCAAAAATCTCGTTCCACACGGGCGACGACGTGCCGTCTTTGCGGGTGCTTTTCAGTTGCGATTTGTTGCAGTGAATGACCACGAACGGGTTACAGGTCGAGGTTTTCTTGGCGACAAAGAGATTGCGCGCACGTAAAAGAACGACGAGGACGGCGCCCTGGCGGGTCCACACTTTGGCTGGCGTGGCTTGCGGACGCGGTTGTGACTGGCGCGTCGGTGATGACGGGTTCGCCATGGCCGTGACCTCGGTCGCAGTGGCCGAGCCGACGACAAACCGCGGCACGACCGTGACGAGCTTACCATCACTATTACCTCCTGCAGCGCCACTACTCAGGTGGACATCGGCGATTTGCATCTGTCCACGTCGCTTGAAGCGTGCCTTGATCGAACTCTTGAGGAGAGCGGCTGCCTTGTCGTCGAGCCCCTGCACGATCAGCTCGATCGGCGACAGACCGCATACGAGTGAATGCAGTGGCGCGATGGCTTTAATTGTTGGGGTGCGGTAGACGACAAACGGGATCTCGTCGCGACCAAACACGGCTGCCGCCAAGTTCGATAGTGGGGTGACCGTTCTCGTGTTGCTTTGCCCACTCGAGGCACCAGTACTCGCCAACGCTGAGACTAGAAGATCGCTCGAACGGACGAGCGAGATCTCGACGTAGACCGTGATGTTCTGTAGACCAAACTTGCTCTGCGGGGTGTAGAAATAAACTACCTCTTCTGGTGGGTAAAACTCGCCACGCACGACGACGCTCTCGAGTTCTTTCGCGCCGCGCATCCACGTAAGCTTCACAACGGGCGCTACCCCACCGAGTGCCATGCACACATGGAGGTTCGAGCAGTGCACGGCCACATACGTGTTGCCACTCACGGGGCCGCCCTTGGGCTCCACACTGTCGGCGCTGTATATCATGACGTGCGACTGGCGCGACGCCACGCTAAAGTGGACGCCATCGTCGATCGAGACGCGATAGTAGATACTGTACGACGCAAGCCGAGGCGGGATCGTCACTCTCAGAGTCGTGGACGACACAAAGCTTGCTCGCACATCTCGACTGAAAAAGTGCACTGGTGTCGGGGTCGCTTGGAGAGAAGTGGTCGCATTGATCTGTTGTATCAGCGCATGCTCACTTGGATCAGACAGTGCTGAGCCGCTCGTACGAGCAAATAGTCTCACCCAAATGTTTTCGCTCCTACCGCAGTCCATGAAACCGTGGCCCGTGATCACGATCTCGCCACCGGCTGTCCGAGGTAAGACGCGAGGCGTCGTCTCCGTGACCACGGGCAGCTCATACGCCAGGAAAAGTGGTCGATATGCTTGCGTGGCGACGGCGCTTGGAGCTTGATCGTCTTGGTCTTCAGTGGCTGGACACGGAGAAAAGTAGGAATCCCCCGATGAGATTTGCACGCTCAGACATTTTGGGACGGCGAACGGTGACACATCACACACAAAGACGTCTTGGCGAGCCATCAGCGGAGACAGATGCAAAAACACCTCGACCTCGCTTGCAGGAGGAGGGGACGCCCCGTTGCGGTTGCCCCAGCAAAAGTGCTCTTCAAGCGGGAACGTGCGTTTGGTCAGCACGGCTTCCTGGATGCCGTCAGCGGGCACGACGGCACGGCCGAGTTCCCACGCGGAACGGTTCCCGCTCGTTTCGACCACTTCGAGCGTCACGAGAAGAAGCGCCGTCGCTATTGCGTGTGCAGGGATCTGGACTTCAAACTGATCTTCCCATCCGAGAGCTTGCGCGTTCGCTGATAAAGACAGTGCCGCCAGCACCGCACTCTCTCGACTGATGGCTTGGAAAACTTGATCGCGGTATTCGACGCGAGCCACGACGGTGAAAGCCGTCGGAAGCTCGTCTCGCGTTTGCTGTGACTGTGACGGCGAGTGCTGAGCCTTCTGTGGAGAGAGTCCACCCGTGGCGCCGCCGACTGTAGAATTGACATCAGCAACAAAGTGCGGCGGCAGTAAACTACGCAGATTCCGCACAGTGGCCACACGCACAACGAGGAGGCGGTACAGCTCCATCGTGGCTGGAATGCTCTGATAACGCGTCGCATCGGAGAATCGTACGATGGTTTTCTTGTTGTCGACGAAGTGCTCTCCGGTGAGGCGCACCTTGATCGCCTGATGGACAAGTCCACACGGTGGATCGAGCCGCGTGATTCGCCAGAGACGGGGATCGTAGCAATGGATGCAGAGAGAGTTGGAAAACGTCACACCGTCGATGCGCACAGACAGGATCGTCGGTCCATTAAAGGGCAGCGCGGGCATGTCACAGTGCAGCACGACTTCTCTCTTGGTCGACACGCCAGTCATTGACACTTTGAAGCTCGCGAGCGTGTGGTCGCATGGAAGTATGAGCTGAGCGACGCCGCTTGCGGACAGATTGCGACTCGAGTCGGCACAAGCAAAATGAACGCACGCAGCGACCGACGTTGGCTTGAATGCCAGCGTGTGAGAAGCCCGATCGCGGGAGGTCTCACTTGCCGCTGTTGCGACTGCGAGAGCGCGGCGTTGCGTGAGCGCTTCGCTGATGGCAAGATCTTCCAGACTGTCGACTCGACAATCGATCTCGACGATGGCGATAGGTCTAGATGGTTGTAGAGATAGATACGCGATGACCCACACACCCACGTCCGCACACACTGATCCTGTGAGGTACACTTGCACGTCGACAGCGTCAGCGACAACGGCATGGACCTCAACACTCTCACTGCCACAGCCTCGGGTATCCAGGCAAACGTAATATCCGTTCTCCCGGTGGTCCGATAAAGAAGCGTCAAACGATATCATCGAGTGCTGCTGCTCGATGCTGGAACTTGTCACAGCGCCGTCAACTGGAATGCCTTCGCCATCGACGAGCAGAAGTTTCTGACGTAGCTTTGGAGCACTAAAGCAACATGCCACAATTTCGCCACGAGCGACCGGTAATTGGACGATCAGCGCGTGGGTTCTATCCGATGCGAGTGATGCCGACGCGCTTGTATATGCGTCTTCTCCGCCCGAATGCGCCGTTGGGAAGACTTGTGAAAACGCGCTCAGACCCGACCCGGTCGGTGGTGTCGCGGTCAGTACCATGTCCGTCCCCCACTCATTGGTCTCGAAGACGCAGCATCCGAAATCATTGGGTGAGCTTGTCGCCAGCTCTACGTGCGTACCGAGGCAACGAGCAGACACGGCCAATTTTCGCAAAAGTCGTGGGTTGGGAGGCACAAGATGAATCTGAACCACATGAAATTGTCGGTCATGCCAGCCATTGTCGCTTCTGCTTGTGGAAACCGATGGGCGAGCGAGTGTGGTGAGAGACGCGCTGTCGACAGGCGTCACCAGAGAACTGCCCTTGCGCTGCAGCGCGCGGCTGCTCTTGACGATCCCGACGTCTTGTCGCTGCTTCGCCAGTACATCTTCTTCGTTGAGAATGTCGCCAGGAGAGAGAAAGTCAAAGATCGACGATGGTGAGCAGAACAGCGTGAACCTATCACCACCAATATTGGAGGTGAAAAGATGCTGTCGGTTCTCGCGAACCAAGAGCGGCTCGTGGACATGCAGCTCGCCCAGACAGATGAACTGCTGGGCATTGAATGAGAAAAACACTTGGATAATCCCGCACCCACCGAATTCCGGCACTGGACACGTAATCTCCAGACCGCCCTTGACGATTTTGGCAGCGATGTACGGCGACGAAGATGAAGAGGCCACGCTCGCTGTCACCCCAACAGCCGTGAGCGAGGGACCACTGTCAGCGCCCGATGGTCGGCGAGCGCCCGCTCCTCTCGCCAATGGTGCTCGTGGACGGGCAACGTTTGCTGCGAGGGACACGCTCGAACTATCGAGCAGGTTATTGGACGTCGCCGAGATGCTGGTGTTGCGAAGAAATGTGCTGCGGCGGCGCATGGTCGACTCTTTCCGGAGCTTGGATGCTGGTGCCGCGTCGAGCACGACCAGTTCGCGTCCGTTGCCTGTGTCATGCAGTACAAAGCTCGAGCCGCGACGCTTCTGCGAGGGAGAGAATATCTGTTGGGGCGCACCTTCGAAGTAAAACGCCGCACGCTCTGCTGCCGACGCAGAGTCCGTGAACGAGCGCAGAGTCTTTGGGAGCTGAATCGTCACTATTCGAGTGTCGGTCGGGGCCGAGCGGTCAAAGCACTGGGTCGGCAAGTGGCGCGGAAACCATTTGATCTCCCGGGGGTCGATCGCGGGGTAAAACTGAAATGGCGCACTGTGCGCAATGAACTGCTCGCCTGCATTCATGGTAAAGTCAACCTGTACGCTGACGGCCGCAGAGATCGAGGTCGCGGGAGCACTCTTCAGCACGGCGCGAGTCACTCGAAGAATGCTCTTGCTGTGTCCGTCGCGGAGACTCGTCTCAGCCATTTGCTGGAACGTGTGAGCCCGAGCTTTGGACGTCATCGTATTCACACTTGTCGATCCATCTCGCGTGCCTGTTCCGCCGCGACCAGGAGACAAAGGCGAGGAAGACGAGACCGCTTCCGTCACGGAGACCACGATTCGATCGATGACTTCCACCTGCGGTGTCTGGCAGATCAGCAGTGGGCATGCACTGATCGAACCATCCGGAAACGTACGGCTGAAAACTGCCGGGACCAAGACGCACTCGCGCTCGTTTGCGTTTGACCGAAAGCGCACAAAGATTTGGCCCGTATCGACAATGTTGGAGCACTCAATCACCATACACGTACCGCCAGACAGCGGCCCACACGATGGGGCGAGTTCTGTGATGGTCGGCGACTCGTAAGCGTGAAATCGCTCTCGCTCTCGCACCCCGAAGTAAGCTGAGCACGACGTCAAACCAGCAGCAGCTGACGTCTGTACCTTTCTCGCCGCCGGCATAGCATATCCATCCGACCCCGAGAACAACGCCATCTGGAGCAGAACGTCTAATGCCGCCACGCATGCTGTGCGAAGAAGTGGTGCGCGACACGTAATTCTTGATTCTTGCTGGTCAATCTCCCCAATGACCACGATGCCGTCGGCAGCTGCCGATCGCTGCGGGGAACCCGTGACAGAGAGGTTGCCACCTCCTCCCACCGCCGCGCTATCACCATTCTTGACGGGAGCAAATTGCACATGGCACTTGGTCTCTCTCGCCAGGAGCTTGCTCAGTCTATTGTTCATGAAAAGGATCACTGACGAGCCCCCTGCGACGGATCCGGTCGGCGTCGCCAAGAGAAACGGGGATGCAAACGAGCGAAACGGGAGCAACGCCGTACACGCTGAGCCACTATAGTTCACAAACATCGCAGCCATGTACTTGCAGGCTGTAAACTGCTGACCGCCGTTGAGGCTGATCTGTAGTTCGTAAAAGCCCGGTTGCTGTGGCTGGAAACAACATTGCAAAGCCAGAGCACGATACGTTGGCGAAGCTGGCGACTTGGATTCAACGGGCGAATCGACAAACGATCCATCGACCAGAATACGTTCTGCTTGCGTGTCTCTTCCATGTTGCTGCTGAAACTGGATCACAGCCTTGCAGCCATGGTCTTCAATGAACTCGCCATAGATCGTAATCACAGACGCCGTGTCCATCGTACTCCACGTCGGCGAGATACGTCGAATCGCGGGATCACGATAGTATTTGTATCGCAGTGGCGATGCTTGCGTCGACGTGTAGTTGATGCCGTTGAGCGCGATGTTCAGATACGCGACTCCCGGTTTCGAGACGGCTGGCGCGATAAAACTCACGGCCTCGCCAACAATCCTGCCTTTGACCAAATAAACTTCCTTGCCCCCGAGCGGCGGTGTGATTACGGTTGTCGAGCCCTCGCTTTCCTCTTGATCCTCTTCG
>JAADVC010000108.1:0-36382 GCA_023334575.1 Pythium volutum | reverse complement strand
TCCTCTTTTGTCCATTAATTTCAAAAAGCTCCCACTTTTGTCAAAAGTCCGTGGATGGAAACCCCACATTTCCCAGCTTCATGTCAACTGGAATTTGCCCACTGGGAGTCCCACGGAGATTTCTGCTCTGGTTCTTGACTCCCAACGTAACGAACTGGCCATCAGGCACGAATTCCATTGACGCACATGGCCGAAATCATTCTGTTTCCTGGAACGGGTTCGATAGATTCGACATGCGTTTTCGTCCCGGGGGCAACCGTCGCGTCCTTTCAAGTCAGCCATCCCTGGTCAGTACCACTTGTGCGCGGTACACATTTTCAGACTGCGCCTTTTCCGGCGTTTCCATCAACATGCCGCATCAAGGATCGCGCAAAGCCCTTCAATGTCATCGTGTCGCAGAACCAGAGGCGTTCTTACCGTGGTATCCGACACACGGCTGTAACACCACACACTGTACTAGTTGTACAGAGAGACGGGCCCTCGATCCAGAGCACCGGACCTGATTGAGTCGGGTCATGCTTGTCCGTCTGATCGGGATGGAAATCACTCCTGCAGCAAATCTGCGATCCGACGCCAAGGAACTTTGATCCGCACGACCGGATTAGATAACCGTCACGGTCCGCACGTCAGAATGTTCGTCTGCTTGTTCTTCTCATCACCTTGGCCTTACCAAGTTGGCAAGGATATCCTCCCAGAAGCCTTTTTAGTTTTTTAGATCTGGAGAGAATCGTGAAAACCCCTTCTTCAGATGAAATCCGAAGGGATCCCTCGACTCCCGTTCTCATTCTTGGCGCAGGTTCTCCTCTCGTGCGGCGCGTATGGAAGAGTAACGCGCCGCACGACAAACGAGAAGACATCGGCCGTGGAAGCTGCGGATTGCGACAACCATTTCTAGCTACAGAGCGACGCCACGCACGTGCGAAAGGTGCGCCCTTTCACGTTGCATCGACTTTTCCACCAAGTTCGAAATTGAAGACTGACCTGTCGGCTGAAGCGGCGGAGAGAACTCTCATCTGATTGGTGCGAGTCAATCACTGGTGGTGGTAGGTTCACTGTTATCATCCAATCAAAATATCGCTTTTCGATTCACAGATGTGTGATTGGCCAGCAAAAAAGCTCTTAAAATAAACATGGCTACACTCTGTGTTTGCCATCATGCACAGAAGGACGTTGAAGCTTCCAACCCAGTGCGTCGCCACGTACGCACGACAACTGAAGCTGCTTCGGATCTAGAGCGCGTAGGTGAAGCCGCCGCGGTGGGTGGAGCGGTCGCCTTCCACGTTGAAGACGCGCTTGAGCCAGCCGAGACGCAGGATCTGCGACGTGTTCCCGTCCACCGCCACGCTCACGCCGCGCATGAATGTAAACTGCACGTCAAGGCGATAGACCAGCGCAGACGTCGCAGAAGACGATGAGTCGTTCATGGTGTCGCCGACAAACGTAGCGCGTTCGCCATAGTCCTCTGAGCGGTCCTCGACGAGCCCCAGCTTGAAAAGCCGAACCGTGGTAATGCCCAGATCCACCGGATGGTGAAACTCACCGCTTCCAAGCTCCTGAGCCGTAGACTTGCGCACACGCAGGCAGCGAGGGTCAAGGAAGCCAACGTGTTGACACATGCGACGGAAATCTTCCGTGTAGACCGAGGCAGAGATCAGATTGTCGATGACGAGCGGAGCTGGTGGGAGAGGTGGTGCTGGAGCCAGCCGGCGGGAGCTGCTCACATACGACAGACGACATTCGCCGCCCTCTCGCAGTAGATGGAACGCAATCTCGAGCAGATGCGCCTTATGGACCGCGCTCTGATAGGAGCAGTTGAAGTAGACCACGTCTTGGCGAGCAACGAGGTCCGAGTAGACGCCGTGGTCGAGCGACGCAATATTCAAAAGCCGCAAGTTGACGACCGAGTACCCAAGCGTCTTGAGCGTATACGAGTCGACCTGATCCATAGCCGTGGCGGCGGCCAAGGGATTCGTCTCGATGCACACCACCGATCCGTGTTCGCCCACTAGCGCCGACGCGAGAAACGCATCACGTACGCAATTATAGCCGACCACCATGACGTGGAGCCCCTCGATTCCAATGGGAAGCGACGCTGGGCAATGCGGACACGTGAACGGCAGCACTGCCATGGGAATGTTTTCAGAGAGAGCTGCTGGCACGAGCTCGATGGGGTCGGACGCATCGGCGCTGCTTCCTTCTGCTGCCGCATGAAACGTGCACGTCGTGCGCAGGTCACTGATTGACGCCAGAATTGGGAAGGGCTGGTCGAGGATCCCCTTCGGGTCGCCACCCATATCCACGCCACTGTAGGATGACGAGAACGGAAAGCTGGTCGGGCAGCGATTTGGTAATCCAACCAGATTCTTCTTGAGCCGTTTGCTGTTGAGAGCATCACCAATATGCAGTGCCATCGCTGGAGCCATGGCTACTGCCATGGCTGCGTCTCCGCTCTCCACCGCTGCGACCGTACCCTTCCGCAGTCGAATCCCGTGGCGGTGCTTGAACCGCGCGAGCCACCCGACCGAAAGCACGAGCTCTTCGTCTTTAATACCGTGGTGCTGCTTGAGCCGCTGCGCCTCTTCCATGATAAAGGCCTCGGTCAAAAACGGTCCGGTGCGTGCACTGCCCTGACCAGCCGGGTCGGATCCGTCGCCCAAAGCAACCATGCTCTGCGAACCAGCACTCTCTTGGCGCGCAAGATGGGCACGCATCGACGTGACCAGGTCGTCTTCAAAGGCCGGGAAAAGCGGTTTGCGCTTGCGCTTCATGGTTGGATTCGGGTGGCCGTGGACCTGGAGCTGCTGCCAGTCCATGCACATGATCTTGGACAGCGTCGATCGACCGACCTCCCAACAAAACCTGGCCGCGATCTCTTGCCGCAGCGCATCATGGGACGGCACAAAGTCGGCCCGCGCCTTCGAGTCACTGATTTGCTGGTCGCAAAATGTCTTGACGATAAACTTGTCGTGGAGCGACAGCGTCGTGCGCTTGCTCTTGGGCTTGTCGAGTGGCTTTGCATCGCCCCCTGGCAGCGCCGCCGACGCCATGAAGGTTGTTGTCTCTGTGGCCACATCAGACGCGGATACTCCAGAGACAGAGGCAGCAGCAGCGGCCGCCGCGTCCGTCAGCAAAGAGGTCTTCTCCCTGTCATGGTCCATGATGTGGCTTCGCTCTTGCTGGGGATTCCTAATGGCTCTTGTAGAGGGAAAACGGCGATCAATCAGCCTCGGTTAGTTAGTTAGCTTAGAAAACTAGCCTAATCGGATGGCTCGCATTGGCAAAAATATCGGCATTTTGAGAAAAGCAACTGGATGGCAGCCGAGCCCGATGGCGTCGTGGAGGTGCCGTATTGCCGCGTCTGCAGGCGCTCGAGTGAGCTCAAATGGCGCAAACACGTCTTCTCGACGAGCCACCAACGCGCAGCTGCAGAGCTGCTCGCGGCACGTGTCGCAGAAGTGGTGCACACGCGCGCGCAGATTACCGCTGCCCGAGGTTCAATTGATGATGAGGTGCACGTACGCACTGCAAGTTGCAGTACGTTGCAATCTGCAACGTACTGCGTCTTCTGCGAGATCAAAATGTGAGTGCATAACCCTAGGGGCGTGCAGTGTAAATGCTCGAAATGGGTTCTCTCGTACTGACGTGTCTGTGTTGTGCAGCGAGTCGTGGCGCGAGTGGGTCCAGCATTACGGGTCGCCTGCGCATCGCACCAAACTCCATGACTTCTGCAAGCACCATCGCTGCGATGCCAACCGGGCGCTACGCCCACAGCTGTGTCTCACAGACGACGATGCGCTTGCTGTAGGTGTTGGCCGATAAGGCTCGACGCATTTGTGGGTCCCACGGGCTGAGGATGTATCTCTCTTGTAGTTGAATACCGCGACGAGCATTAGTAAAACGCCTGCACCAACGGAGCCCACTGCCGACGCTCACACTGAAAGCAACGTGTCACTTCCACCATTACCGCACACGCACCAGTCGCGTCAAGCTCCTGTCCAGGCGTTTCTAGAGTCAGCCACAACGCGCTTGCAGCAGGTTCGTTCGGCGCAGTGTGAATCGACCAACGCCGTTGCATCTCTTCCAGCCGATGCGGAGGTCGAGACCAAAGCTTCTTGGATGGGGCCGCACGCCAACCATTTCATCCGTGTGCGAACGGTGCGTTAATTCGTTCCTTTCTTTTGCTCTACTATGGTTAGCTGACGATGAAAATTGTTGGAAGGTGACGTCGCCGGACGGCATCCAGCAGAATCCACTTGGACGCCACGACGGCCAGCGTGTGTGGGGCGGGGGCATCGTCAAAGTCAAGTGCGTGCGTTGCTGGAATGATTACTCGTGCCCATATCCTGACTTTGGATATATGCCCTATTCACACAGGAAAGCGGATTATATCCCGTGGGGCATGGACAAGCTCGTGGCAGCCGAAGAGGAGCGAGGCCTCGGCGACGTGGTGTCCGCCACTACCATGGATAAAACTGAGGGCGAAACGTTCGAGCATCGATGGACTGAGTCAGCAAGAGGAGACGGTCTCACGAGTATCCGTCGAGTGGGCTGGGGTACGACGGTCGCAAATGTCCATTCAGCAACCGCCGTCCCGCCATGGATGGTCGAGACCGAGGACGAGTACAGACGTTGCAACGCGACCCAGAGTCCCCAAAGACCACGTGGTGGTCACAAGGACATTTTTGCACGGCTGGAAGGACCCGCGTACGACGAGAAATCGTGGTTACCCAACTTTGGCGGCGTGTGGCAAGAAGGATCACGGCTCCAGACGCGGAAAGCGTTTCGGAAGACGCAGCTCAAAGAACCAACTCACAAAGACATCCGAGCGTCGCCCTCGTCGGCGGCCTTCAAACCCTTGCGATCGATCCTGCCTACTGGAACCTTGAGACTTAACGAGCCCAATGTGTCGCCTCTAGTGGCCGAGCCAAGTCCAGCATCACTGGGTGTTCCTACTGCAACGGTGGTCGAGCCGCTCGCTGTTGCGACCCCAACGAATGTCGTACGTTTTGTTCAGCTTGGCAATACAGACCCTACAGCAATTCTCACTGTCTTCTAATGATTCTACAGGATACCAAGACGATGCTTTTGCTGGCCCAAAAGGAGCGGCTCCGCGCCAAGGTCGCAGCCAAGCGACAAGCGCCATGAAAAACGATTATGCCTAGGTATTTAACGGTGTGTACCCCGTCAACGTGGATGTTTTGAGACTAGCTATTGGACCCAGGGACGAGGCGCACAATAACTCGGAGAAACGAAAGAAACCAGAAGCTAAAGACAATGGAGGCGACGATTTCACTGCCTGATGGTGCACGCGTGCCAGCGACTCCGGGGACGTATCGAGTCGTGCCTCCCCCAGACTTAAACACGGTCGTGTCCGAGGACTCTCTGTTCCTGCTCGAGTACGATTTCCCCTTGTTGCTGGTGCGAGATAGAGCGACCAGCCAAGCGTGCGAGGATGAGAAGGGCAACGCCATCGCCCAAGTCGAGCAATGGAAGATCGCGCATTATGGTGCAGGGGGAAGAGTCGGGTATGATCGTACAGGGTATCAATTCCCGTCACCACCTTGCAGTGGATATCGCCACCAGTTCATTCCCACCATCTCCTACGTCGACCCGCCCACGTGGGCGCTTCTCTCGCCTGCCGTCGTGATTGAACTCATGTCAGCGAGTGACAACCTGCAAGCCCTCCAAGTGAAGGTGGCCAGGTTCATCAGCGCAGGTTGTCGTGAGGGCGTGATTGTGGACACCCAGCAGAATCGCGTCTGGATCTACAATCACAACCAGCCGCCGTACTTTGACGTGCTTGCGCCCGTCGAGTTTGACGCATGGCCAGGGTTCACACTCGATTGCGTGGCGATCCGAGATGCGCGACTGCGTGGTGTGTGAAGAAGATATCACCACCCATGGTACCACAGACTTCGGGGCTGCTGTGTTTCGAGTAACCACTGCATTGAGATCTGTTCCTCGTTTGTTTTTGAGTCTCGTTGTCACCTTCAGGCACGCGAAAAGACAGGCACATGACATCATTCGCCCCAAAGATTACAGAAGTCAGATGTCCAAGCGTGTAGGAGAAATAATTTTCCGGGGAAGTCCGTCTTATTTGAAAACAAGATGCACGGCACGAAGGTTTTGTTCACGTAAGGCTTCCCATTCCTAATTGTGCGAGAGATCCATTGTACTGTATTCTTCCACGCTTCCATCCATCGCTAGGCCAACGCCTCCGCTGCGAGCTCGGCGTCCCGCGCATCCTTCTCGGCGAGTACCTTAATGTACTTGTTGACTTGGGACGAGAACGCCTGGTTGCACTTGTCCGTAAACGGCAAGCGCATGTCATACGCGTCTTCACCGTCGGCGTAATAGCCCTTCTCGATATCATACACCCTAACAGCACACACACGCCCACGACAGTCAGTTCCCAGTCTAAACATTCCTCGTCTCGACTGCACGTACTGGTATGCGAGCGTCTTGCGGTACAAGTGGATCGCCGCGACGTTGCCTTCGCGCACGTGGAGCGACACGTACTCGGCATTGAAGCTCTCGACCATGGCTCGCTCTGTCCACCAAGAGAGAAACTGGTCAGCACGGAATCCGATAACACACCGTGTCTATCACATTGAATGACGACGTACGCGCAGCCTTCATGAGCTTGGTGGCGATGCCCTTCTTGCGGTGCGTGCGCAGCACCGCCAGCGACGTGATGTGGCCGTGAGGGACCGAGGCCTCTTCCTCCCTAGTCGCCATTGCATCTCTCCACGTCAGCAGCGAGACCCAGTTCCCATTGAGCTCATACAGAATACTCACATCTTGGCGAGCACGTAGCCAACGATCTTGCCGTTGTGGTCTTCAGCAACTTGGAGCAGCTGCGGCCACGTCATGATGTGGTAGTAGTAATACTTCATCTGGTAGTTCTCCGGCAGGCACCAGAGATTGGCGTTCTGCATTTCCAAGAGATCGTCCGCCTGTTGGTCGAGCGAGGGTTAGACCAATGCGACGCAAGGGATCTAACTGACATTGTGCATATATAACCGTACCGTTGCGTTGCGGATCGACACCATGGCTCTCTATCTACACGTACGCGCGTCTCCTTCCTCGCGTCTCCTTCTTGCGGATCTCCTGGATCGGATGCAGGGTTTCCTCCACAGATTTGGCTTGCACGTCTCTTTTATTCTGTCCTTTTCAGTAGACACCAACCAAGCTACAAATGCTTCCTGATTGGCCAACACACCCAACCTACAAAACTCCTTTCCAAGGAAGCAGAAGAAACGTTGCTGGTGTTTTTCGTACTTATCGGAAACTTGGAAAAAAACCGATGTTTGCAAAAACTTTCCAGAGCGAGGGAAAGAACCCTCCACAGGACACGGCGGCGGGGAAGTTCCCCGGTGCAAAACAATCGTGGCGGGGTCAGCGCAGTTCAACGGCCGCGCGACTCGGAGGGGAATTGCGTCATTGCGTCGCCTGCAAGGAAGCGAAAAAGCCGACCAAGCGAGCATAGAGGCGTCGAACCGCTGCGCGCTGTATATCCCTCACCAGTGCTTCTCCCGTCTCTGGGTCTCTGCGCGGTCCCAACGGCGACCATGAGTTCAGAACACGGCGAGCGCACGTTCAAGCTCAAGCTCAAGCTCACGGCGCCGCTTGTACCGCATGCGTCTTCGCGGCAGGGCGACGACGACAAAGATGCGCGTGTCGTTGTTGTGCCCATGGACACGAACCCGGACAAGCCGCTCCATATTGGCGCGCGCGGCGGGGCGGCACTCAAGGAATTGCTCGCAACGGCGCCTAACCCAGAAGAGGCCATTCACGCGTTCCAGTCGGCTCACGGGCTCAACTTTGCGACACGCACGCTCAGCAAGCGCCAAAGCAATGGCGATGCCAATGGGTCGAATAAGAAGCCGCGCATTGAGACGCTCGCGCGGTTCGCGCCGGCCGAGAAGCTGCTGGATTTGCTGCAAGTGAGTCGCTCGACCGTGTACGAGTCGCTGCTGGACAAGCTCTTGAAGGAAATGCTGCTGCGCATTGAAGAGCTCTCGCAGGACGAGTTGCAGCGCATGCTTGAAGTGACGTTTCCCTACATTGAGTTTCGCGAGCTGCGCAAGATCCCGATCGCGATTCTCGCGCGCCAGGACGACACGCCCGAAGCGTACTTGCGAGAACTCACGGAGAACCGCCGCATCCTTGGCGAGCTGCCCATCCACGTGCGGCGCAAGATCATGCACGTCGACAAGCAGGAGCTCCAGTACTTTGTCGAGCAGTGCACGCAAGAGTACATGGCCGAGACGCTCGACTGGTACTTGAAGCACCCGATACTGGCGGCGGCGTCAACGGCCACGTCAACTTCGTCGACTGTGTCGACGGCGCGAAAGAGTTTTAGCATGGAAAGCCAGTCGGCGTTTACGCGTTCGACGTCAAACGGTGCCGCCGCCGCGAACAATAACGATTTGTGGAATGTGACGAGCCACATGCCGTCGCCGTCGTCTCGCAGCAACTCACAGACGGCGACCGAGGACCGACGGCGGCAAAGTGTGGCGTTGGCGGCGCTCAGCGATATGATTGGCGACTCGGACGCGTTGTACCTGTCGACATTGGACATCCTGCAAGAGTACGTGGTTACCGCCAGTATCCCGGGAAGCGCCCAGGCGAACGCTAAAGACTATGTCGAGTATGTACCGTTTTTGGGGGCACTTCGCTCAGACCTCGCCAATTTGCAGCGTGACAAGACCACGACGCAAATGCGCACTGATCCGCTCCACAAGTTCATTTGGTTTTTGGACCGCGCGGTCAAGCATCCGCACGCCATGGACGTCGCACAACTCCATGAGCTTCTCACTGTCATCAACAAGCTCCGTCTGGGCGATGTGCCGCTCAACAAGAAATTCAAGAAAAAGTCGGACGTCCAGGAAGAAGAAGACAATTTTGAGATCGTGCTCGGCCCGCCGCCTGTGGATCAGCTACTAGTCGTGCTGGACAAGATCGCCAAGACCGACGTGCGCGTGATTTTTGCCGAGCCCGTGCCCGACGACGTACCCAACTACCGAGACATTATCAAGGAGCCGATGGATTTATCGACCATGCGGAAAAAGGCGAAAAAGGGCAAGTACAAGACGCTCGAGATGTTCACGGAAGATTTCAATCTCATGATCAAGAACTGCATGACGTTTAATCCGGACACAACCGTCTTTTACAAGGACGGCAAGCGGATCGGCAAGCGCGGTTTGGAGATTATTGAGAAGCATGCGACCACACTTCGTGGCGAACCGCAGCGCATTCGCGCCAAGAAACGCAAGAAGAGTGGTCCGGCCGAGACCATGACCATGCTCACGAGTGCTGGTGTCGTCACGCTCAAGGATTTTGGCGATTTTGACCAGACTGGCATGGTGCCCGAAGGCATTTGTGACGAGGCACTGGCCGACGTCGCGCTCATCTTGAGTGATCCGCACGTCAAGCAAATGTTGTGTGACACGCTACTCAAGACATTAGTGGTGTGTTGGCAAAAGCGTGAATTGCCGACTGATAATGTCGTGTGTCGTGGCCTCGTGCAGCTTCTCCAAGTCGGAAACCCAGCGAGTGTGCGGCGCATGCTGCGCAAGAAAGACTACGTGCTGCGCGCACCACAGGTTGTGACCATGCGCGTCGTGCTGCCGTTGCTGATTCGTTCGATGGCCACGTACCGCATTGGTTTCTCTGGCAGTGGTCACGGCCCAACAACTAGCAAAGCGTTGAAAGAAGATCTCGTGGAGGCCACGTTGTGGGCGAATATGCTGCGCGCTAGCTCAGCGATTCGATCGGTCACCAAGGCATTCGTACTGCAGTCGCTCAAGGACCATCAAGTAGACGTCGCCGTCCACTTACTGGAGCTGCTAAAACTTGTCGAAGACGAGATCCTCTATCGCGATCGTGTCTTCTTACACGCGCTGGGAGAGATTGGACTGCATGAAGTCAAGCCGCATTCCTCGTCTGCGAGTGATCAGGACACGGCAACAACATCGGCAAGTGGTGGTGGTGTCGAGTCGCTAAAGAACTCGGCGGTCTGGGAATCGATTGTCGAAGGCTTTTTCATTTCGTCGCTTCGAACGCGGACAATGGCAGTGAAGGAATCCAAGGGCTCCATTATCGAGTATGAAGAGAATGAGGATGGGGGCGATACCGAGCCATCGAAAGATGATGCGACTGTCAAGAAACAGCAAGCCGTGCGAAGCTTTCCGATCCCGATTTTGCACGAGAAGGCTGCCATGGTGCTCTGGTGTGCCGTACACTCCTTCGAGAAGAATGGGGCGGTCGTGGATGTTCGCGTTGTCGCGTCGTATCTTCGCCGGACGCTGGGCATGACACGTGCAGCGTGTTTGTCGCTCGATGAGTTTGAGACGCTCTGGCGAAGCCAGGCCTTCCAGCAGTGTCGCAGCTTTTATGAGCCGCTGCTGGCAAGGTGTCCAGACTTGTCGAGCGAGCTTTTCTCGGCCGAGTTTGGCAACACAAGCCACGAGGAAGAAGAAGAGAAAGTGGACATGAAGCCGAAAGTCGAAACGGCAAATACCAATGAGGTCGTGGCAAGGAATAAATCGATGGCGGCGGATGACGACGAAGAGCTGGAAGCCGGTGAGGTCGATGAGGAGGGCTCGGTGGATGACGACGCCATGGAAGGATAGAGAAGAAATATATCACAGTCCACTGAGATAAGGAAGATCCGGACCTGTAAATCAATACGGGATATCGAGAATGAGAGGGTTTCATGGGTCTCTGCCGTCCAGCGGTCTTCTATTCGGAGCATCTTTTTTTGTTCGGGTTGTTCCCTTCTTTTGGTCCTCACTCACTTTGACTGATTGGGTTCATTGAAAAGTTCCAAGCAGTCAGGACGCAGAACACCACACGCAGAACCGAAAAGACCGGAACAAATATGCGCGGATCCATGTCGTCTTCTTCGGCGTCGCTCGCGTCGCGCAGCTCTCTCGTGGGCAACAACGGCGTGCTGCGGAACAACTCCATCCTCTATTTCACGGTGCTAGGCGCGCGCGGGCTCAAGAACACGCAGGCGATCGGCGTGCAGGACCCGTACTGCACCGTCACACTCGTCTCGAACGGCCAGGAGGCCTCCACGGGCGCGTTCAAGACCTCGACCCACGACAACGGCGGTGTGACAAAGTCGATCATGGAACGGTTCCGCGGACTAAGGAACTGATCTTTGCCAATGTG
Source organism: Pythium volutum (assembly GCA_023334575.1). Classification (NCBI taxonomy): domain Eukaryota; phylum Oomycota; class Peronosporomycetes; order Pythiales; family Pythiaceae; genus Pythium; species Pythium volutum. The sequence continues at coordinate 25,201 of JAADVC010000108.1, read as the reverse complement.
TTCTAGGAACCGATCCCGTCTGGAACGAAAAGGGCACGGTGCTCATCACGGATGTTGCGTCAGACGTGCTCAAGATCCGCATTCTGAATGAGAACTGGGTCGGCAGGTATGCACAGAGAGAGAGCGAAAGGACGGGGGAGACAATGGCGATGCTGATGCTTGTATGTATGGGAAATTATCAGCAACATGATCGGCGAGTGCGCCATCGCAATGCGCGATCTCTCGCGCGGCCGCTCCATGGAGAAGGAGCTGGCGCTGCTGCCCAAGGGATTCGTGCGTGTGCTCATGTACCTCGCGCTTGGACACGGTGCGTTTTGGATAGGAGGAAATGAAGGGAGGGAGTGTAGTTGGTAAAACTGATCGGTCTATCTTTTGCAGAGAACCCGACGGTCCACCAGCGGGTCGAGTTTGGCGATTACCCGCAGCATTTCATCCCGGGCAAGTCCAAGCTGCTCGTGACGCTCGTCTCGGGCGAGAAGCTGCGTGACATTCAGGCGTTTGGCACGCAGGACCCGTTCTGCCAGGTCTTCGTCAGTCGCAGCCGCAACCCGACGCCCGAGGACATGGTCTACAAGTCGCGCACCCACGACAATGGCGGTATGTACTTTCCCACAACGCACTTATACGATTATATGAACGATCGTTTGTGTGTACAGGCAAGAACCCCACGTGGATGGAGGCCATGACGGTCGGCGTGCGCTGCATAGAGCATGACTTTGTCATCATCCGTGTCATGAACGACAACCACCTCAAGGAGTGCGTTTCTCTCTGACTCATGGTTCTTCGATGGGTCTCACTAACCTATGTGCGTCTGCTAACAGTGAGCTCATTGGCGAGGCATGCTTCAAGCTGGAGCTGCTCATCGGCCGCTGCTTTGAAGACAAGCTGCTGCCGATCGAAGCGGACAACACGATCGTCGGCCAAGTGCGCGTGCAGCTCGCGCTTTTCAACGACGAAGTCATTAATGACATGGCCGAGCCAAACGTCCATCTCAATGACAGCGACCTGGACGGCTGCACGTGCTCGATCAAGACAGTCAAGCGCGCGACCAAGGTCGGTGACGTGATCCTCAGCGGTGTCTCGCCCGAGGGTATTCGCTACCTCGAGGCCGGCTCCACGGTCGCCACGGGCTGCGCGCTTGCCGGAGACTACGTCATGGACAAGGATGTCTGGGAGGGCGACGAGTTCTAATAGGACTCTGGATGGTTCCCCCTCATCCCGTACCCACGTGCACCCACTTCACTGTCGCAGCCATGTGCCACGTGGGCTGCTGCATCCCATGTGCCCAGTGAGATCACGGAAATCTGTCTATTCCTGCAAATAGACCGCTTCATGTGTTTGGTTTTCCATTATTTACACATAAGCATGGTATACTTTCTGTAATTCTGGCTATTTCCTGATAAAAACAGCATGTCCCAGACGTGGAAACAGGTCCGGACCCACACAGAGAAACCAACCAAAAATCGCCAAGCACGCCAACACCGCCAGCATCTTCAAGCGACGTCTGCCTCTCTCTCCCTCTCTATCTATCGCCACATGGACAGCGCGTGCGTGACCGCGACCGTGAGCGAGAGGTCCCCTTCTATGGACATGGACGTTGGCGCTGGCGTCGCGCAGGCGCTGAGCGAGCAGTCGCGTCGCAAGAGCGCGGGCAACCACAAGCGCGGCTTTGACGAGGACTCGTGGACGGCCGTAGACCGCCAGGAACTCGACCACGCGGTACGAGGAAAATCGATACAGCAGGGAAATGGATGTGAAAATGGGGAATATTGATGGAAACGGGTGATTGTGCGCGTTAGACCCACTATGTGTCCGAGAGCATGTACCTCGTCATGGAGAAGCCCGTGTCGTCGCTCTATGTGGGGGAAAGCGTGCAGTTCAAGGCCCACGCACTGTGCGACAAGTCGGCCATGGGGCTCGCCGGTGCGCTCGCGCAGCACGCTGTGCGTGGCGCGTCGCCACACGCGCAGACCCAGCACGGCACGCTCTTTCTCACGAATTTCCGACTGTTGTTTGTCTCGTTCCACGGACCGGACGAGGACCGCGGGAGCGACCGCAGCGTCCAGGAAGTAGTCGAAGTCCACTTGAACAATATCGCTGAGATTTACGAGTGTCGCGTGCCCACCAAGTTGAACGGCTCGACGGTCGCTGCGAGCATGAGCCAGCTCGAGATTTCCTGCAAGAATTTCGAGATTGTCAAGTTTAATTTCCCCTACGAGCTGACGTCTGGGTGAGTCCCGCTATTTGTATCCGTCCTGTTGGGAAATATGACAAGGACTGACTTGATTCTATATGAACTTGCAGCGATCTGTATGTCCGCATTACCAAGGCGCTCACGTCCAAGCAACTCCACGCGGCCTATGCGTGTGCCGATGTTGGCAACCTCCCGGATCTGGACGGCTGGGCTGTGTTTGATGCGGCCGCCGAGTTTTCGCGGCTTGGGTTCAAGTCGCCGCGTTCCTCTCACCATGTATCGGGCTATCGTGTGACGTCAATCAACAGCAACTACAAAATGTGCCCGACGTACCCGAGCATGTTTATTGTGCCAGCGTCCATCTCGGACGGCGAGCTCCGCAAGATGAGCCATTTCCGAGCACGTGGACGGGTGCCGGCCGTTACGTTCCGCTACAAGAACGACGCCATCATTGCAAGGTGTTCTCAGCCGTTGGTGGGGCTGCGACGCAAGCGGTGTGGTGCCGACGAGGCCTATATGGTAGCGCTGCAACGCGAATCGAAGGGCAAGCTGCTGTTTATCGACTGCAGAAGCCAGGTATGATAATGCGTCAAATGCCCTTGGATGATGATTGGCCTGAGTACTCATTGGGGTGTCATGTGGCAGACCAGTGCGTACGGGAATATTGCGCTTGGTGGAGGTTTCGAAGTGTACGTTGATCGCTGCTCCGAGAATCCTTTCCCTGTGGTCGTACACTCACACTGTTATCTTGCTGTGCAGTCTTGACTACTATCGAGACACAAACATAATGTTCATGGGTATTGAGAACATCCACTCGATGCAGGACTCGATACGAAAGCTGTTTGATCTCATCAAGTACGAAGTACGCGGCAACGAGCGGTCCAATTGGTTGTCGTCGCTTGAAGGAACACGGTGGCTCGAACATGTGCGTTCGGTACTCGTGACGTCCGCGATGTGCGTGTCCAAGGTCGTCGACGAAGAAACCAGCCTCATGGTCCACTGCTCGGATGGCTGGGACCGCACAGCTCAAATTGTCGCGTTAACGAAGCTCTGCATCGATCCATTCTATCGCACAGTCAAGGGGTTCCAGATTCTCATCGAGCAAGAATGGTGTGCGTTTGGCCACCAGTTCCGTGCGCGATCAGGCCACACGACCGACCGCTCGAACTACTGGGAAGACGACGCCACGTCGCCCGTGTTTATTCAGTTTGTCGATGCCGTGTGGCAGCTCGCGCGTCAATTCCCGTGCTCGTTTGAGTTCAGCGAGAAGTACTTGATTGCACTCTTGGACGAAGTGTATATCAAGAGAAGCGGCACGTTCCTCCACGACTGTGAGGAATCACGCATAGTGAGTCCATCTATCTCCACTCCGCTGTGGCAGCGACTTGAGCTCACGACATGATGTCTTGTTATTTCTGTAGGGCTCAATGACCATCACGAGATGCATCAGCGCGTGGACGTTGCTCGCTGCCAACGACCAGGCCAACGACTTTTTGAATCCGTTTTACGTCGTGCCGCTGCAAGGCACCACGAGCTCTTCCTCGTCGGATCGGTCTCCAATCGTCTTGCAGTTCAAGTGGCACACGAGCTCGCTTGCGATCTGGAGCTCGTTTTACTTGCGCTCGCTCGAGTCGAGTGAATCTCGGGTATTGCAGGTTCCTTTCATGTTGCGACAAAATGCAGCTCGTCTCAAACTGATGCCTCTGACATTGTGGACTGCTTGCTGTTGATGTAGGATGCGTGGGCCAAGGAGCTTCAAGTCACGCAACGCGAGGTCCAAGACCAGCTCACAAACGCCCACCAAAAGCTGCAAAACCAAATGGAGACCAACTCGGAGCTCACCACTGAGCTCGAGAGGCTTCGCAAAGAAAGTTCACGCCTACGCTCGGCATTGGAAGGCCAAGTGTTCAACGACCCGACAAGAGGGCTTTGCGTGCACGAAGAATCCGACGACGATGACGGTGTGCTGCTCAGCGTGACGAGTGTCCGCAAGAGCGGTCCGCTCGCGATCCCCGGCTCGGAGCGACGCTCGTCGGTATCGTCTCGCGGATCCATGACTTCAATGTCATCTCAGGCCACGGGGCAGAGTCCCGAGAGCGGTTCGACATTTGTCGGTGCCAAGATGAGCCCAAGCTTTGAGATTCTCCAGTCGTACTTTGACCACATGCAGGTGGCTAGTAACCGCACGAAGACTCCCAGCGGATCCTCTCCCAGTCGTGCACCCGTGAACGTGACTGCGGGAGTGAAGACAAGATCGCCCGCACCAAAGGTGGCAACGACGACAGCGTCATCGCACTGCAATTCGACGCCAGCGACGCCTCCGCTCATGGGCAATTTGGCCAGTCGCATTGTCGAAGAGTACGTGCAGTAGGTAAGGAGTAGATAGTGTACTGATTTAGCATTTGTAGGATAGAGACGATAGTGTACTGAAATAGCAAGTGTATCCTTCCCCGATATACTACGTAGTATTTTTGATTTGATTGGCTACTCTCCCCAGCCAATTAGAAGTCTCCAACACCTTTTCTGATGCTGGCTCTTTTCTATTTTTCCGTCCCCGTCTCTTCTTGGATCCCAAGAGGTTACTCTCGTCACCGTTGGGGTACACTTTTTTCCCCCCAGTCAGTCCAAGAAAATCCAATTGTTGGGGGGCATGAAAATGGCGCCGTGGCATGGCACTGCTCTCGACGAGGCGTCCCCGAATCCCGACGAATGCAAGCTCCTCAGTGGCGGCTTTGCGTCTCTTTTGCAGGTGCTGCTAGGGCTCATTGCGCTCTCGGTGCTGGTCGTCAAGCGGTTCTACGAAGTGCCGCAGCGTCCACTCACGGTACCAAAAACTCCCAGCGAGAAAGTCCATTTTCTCCAAAAAGCAGAGCTGCTCACTCTTTTGTGTGTGTCTCTCCTGTTTATTCTCCTAGATCTGGGCGTTTGACGCCTCCAAGCAGCTTGTCGGCGCCGGCTTTGCCCACGTCGCGAATCTGCTCATTGCGATCTTGCTCTACCAGTACGAGAATGGACCCAGCGCCGAGCTCGCGGCCTCGGCCGCCGGCGTTGACCAGTGCGCGTTCTACTTTGTCAATTTCACCATGGACACGACCATTGGTGTCGTACTCAACTGGATGTTTCTAGAAGCCGTCTCGTCGCTCGCACTGCGCTGCGCGTGGCACACGCTCACGACACCGGGCGACTATGGCGAGCCGCCGCAATTTGGCATTTGGCTCAAGCAGCTCGTCGCGTGGGTGCTCGTGATTTTCATGACCAAGATTGTGATTGCGCTCGCGATTCTCGTGTGCGAAAAGCCGCTCGCGGCCGCGGCACTGTGGGTGTTTGCACCGCTGCGGCCGTACCCGCGCACGGAGCTCGCGATCGTCATGATTGCGTGTCCGTGTCTCATGAATGCCCTCCAGTTTTGGGTCCAAGACAGCTTTCTCAAAAAGGATGCACGCGCCGAGCACATTTTGGCGGCCACGCGGTCGCCCGAGAAAGGCGGCACGGTTGTGGTTGCGACCACGCCCGAGAAAGGCGCCAGTAAACCCACGGCGAGTACGCCCATCAAGTCGCCGCGGTTTGTGATTGACGACGAAGATGACGACGACGACAATGTAGACGACACGGCGTCGGACAGCTCTCGGTCCACGACCGCGACGAAGACCACGTCCACGACCACCACGAAGCGACGAACCGCAAGTGTTGGTGAGACGGTGTGAAAAAAAGAGGACAAAAATGATTTGCATTTTGTATGGAGGAGGTTGGATTTTTGTTTCTTTGTGCATTCATCTAACAGAGCCTCCACCATTCCAACAGGCCGGCGACCCCAAAAGTCTCGTGTGACGTGGTTCTGCAGTCCACGCGTGATTTTCGACCTGGGGCCGACAGCGACAAGGGGGGAGAAGGGGGGCTCTCTCTCGCCCTCGGGTTCCCCTTTGTATACACACCTACTACAGTCTTCTAGTTCTTCTTTCGCATAAACACCATTGCAACGAGTCCCAACCCAGCCAGCACAACGGCACTGCCGCCGAGAATGAGTTGCATATTGGGCTCGGACGCTTTGGTTTGCTGCTGATCGCGGCGCTTCTTGGGCTTGGTCTTCTTGGTTTCAACCACCTTGACTTCTTCTTCTTCCTCCTCCTCTTCTTCTTCTTCTTCTTCCTCTTCTGACTCAATGTCTTCTTCGACCTTGGTCAACTTGCGACGCCGCGGACCGCCTGCCGAGACCGCCGACGACGCTGGCGACGCCCCCTTCTTGCCCTTGGCGGCTCCATTCTCGGCCTTTTTACCATTGGCCTTGACGACATCGACCAGCAGTACAATACGTTTCCAGCCGGCGCGCTTGGCCATATTCACAGCCTCCATTAGACTCTCGTCGGTCGACAGCACTGCCAAATCGCCATCGTCGTCTTCATACTTGAGCCGAATCTCATCGTCCACTGATGCATTCACCTTGATACGCACTTGGTCTACAAGATGGCTCAGCGCATCGTACCGACACGCAATGCGGTGGTAGTGGCCCTGGGCCTTGTCGCTCACCTTGAACACAAACGCATCGTCACCGGCATTGGCAAACAGCACGCTCGTGGCGGCCGTGGGCGCCGCGCTAATCACCGACACGCTCTCGCCGAGTTCGGCATAGGCGTTTGCGGCCGAGTAGCTGCGTCCCAACCCCATGGCATCGGCCGGACGCCCCACGGCCGTGACACTACCACGGTACTCGCTGCGTTCAAAGTCTTCAATCGTGCCGACCGAGGCCGTGTCGTCATCAAACATACCTCCGGCTTCTTCCTGCAAATTCATGGCCGTTTGCCAAAACTGGCGCCAGTCACCACCGCCGCCGCCCGTCGACGAATTGGAAAACTGGCCATAGCTGAGACACAACACATCGGCCATGCCGTAAATCTCACCCGTCTCGGTAAGTACCGGCATAAAGAGCTGGCCCGCGTCGTGCATGAGCCGCAGCCCGTCGAGAATGCGCGCCTGTGGGCCGAGCGACTCGGGATCGCTCGTCATGACTTCCTCAACCATGGTCGTCGAAGCATCGAGTCCCTTGGCCACGAGCTTGCGCAGCAAATCCTTGGGCGTGAGCATACCCACAATGTCGTGGCTCTCGTCCACGACCACGGCCGCCTTTTTCGTGGTCGCCATGAGCTTGGCGGCCGAGGCAACGCTCGACGAAGCCTGCACGACCGGCGGCTTGGGCTCACCCTCCAAAGCGATCGCGACCGTGGGGCGCACCATCTTTTCCATCATGGGCCCAAGCAGTCGCTGCAGTGACGAATTGCCATTGCCCAAATCCCGCGAGAATTCCGACGCGGCATTCTCGGTCGATTGCTGCACCTTCTCCATGCAGCTGATCGCGTCATATAGACACTTGGAAATGTCGAGCATGCCCTGGATAATGCCGTCCGTGCCCACGACCGGCAAGTGCTTGAAGCGGCCCTCAAGCATTTTCGTAATGGCTTCAATCGCTGGATCATCCATGCGCACACAGCTCGGATTGCTTGTCATGACCGACGCGACCGAGCACGCATCCGGGTCAATTTCCTTGGCCAGCACGCGCCGCGTAATGTCCGTGTCGGTCAGAATGCCGCGCAATTCGCCCTCGTCGGTCGTAATCACAACGGCCTCGGACCGCGACTGCCGCATGCGCTTGGCCGCCTCTGTGACGGTGATATACTCGTTAATGCGCGTCACGGGCCGCGGTCTCAGTTGCGACACGGGCCGCATGGCCGCGACCTCGGCTTCGCGGCGTCCGACCGACGACGAGCCCGTATTACTGCGTCCGCGCGTCACGGGGCGCCGCCGCGAGAGCTTGGAACCAGCGACACTCACACTGTGGAGACTGCCAATGTCGCTGCGGTCATCGTCGTCCCGTGTGAGCGCGAGTGACATGTCCCAAAACGACCGCCAGTCGTTCGAGGCCTCGCCCATGTCACCACCACTACTGCCGTGGACCGACGCGCCCGTCGCAAACGTACCATAGCACAGCGACAGCACGTCGACCATGCCCATGATCGTGCCGCTCGTCTCATCGACGACTGGCAAGTGGAGAAACTTGTGCTCGTCCATGACGTGCAACGCGTCGACAAGCGTCGTCTTGGGCGAGACCGACTCGGGGTTCGGCGTCATGACTTCACTCACGGGCGTGATCGACGCCTCGAGGCCAGCGCCAACGACACGCAGCAGTAAATCCTTGGGCGTAAACACACCGACGAGTTTCTTGCCGGCTGTGAGCGACGACGGCCGGCCGGCATTGTACCCGGCCGTGTCTTCGACAATCAACGCGGCCTTGCGCGTCGACGCCATGAGCCGCGCAACCTCCATGACCGTGTCACTGGCCCGTACGAGCGGCGGCATGGTATCATCCTTCAAGATGGTTTCGAGCGTCGGCGACAAGAGCTTTTCGACCATGGGCGCGAGAAGCTGCTGGATCGTACTCTCATTGCCAAGCCCACCAAGACCGCTGGCCATGAGCTGCTTCTCGAGCTTGTCGCGCAACGCGCCACTAGACGATTGCTGTGCCTTTTCCAAGCGTGTGATGGAATCGTACAGACACTTTTGGATCCGCAGCATGCCGGCGACCATGCCCTGCGAATCCACGACGGGCAAGTGGCGGAATTTCCCCTCGAGCATCATAAACATGGCGTCCATGGCCGAGTCCTTTTCGTCGACAAATTTCGGGTTTGGTGTCATGGCGTCGCCCACGCTAATGCTGTTGGGGTCATTCCCCAACGCGACGACACGGCGCGTCACGTCGGTATCCGTTAAAATGCCCCTCAACACGCCGTCGTGCGAGATCACGAGCGCCGCGTCCGTGTGGCTCAGATCCATTTCGCGTGCGGCCTCGCTCACAGTCGAGTCTTCTCGGATTGTAATAGCCTTGGACGGCCGCAGCTTCGAGACGGGTCGGGAATCGCCCGTCGCAGGGCTGGCCTTGCGAAGCGGCGCGTCAGAGCCACCACGGCCACGCGGATTCAGCAGCGAAAAGCTACTGCGAAAGCTGTGGACCGACGACGTGTCGTCGTCATCGTCGAGCGCCTGCGCCGCGTCAAACGACGCATTCCAAAACTCGCGCCAGTCGCTGGGGCTGCCCTTGGCAAACGAGCCATAGCTGAGCGACAGCACATCGACCAGTCCAATCGCCTGGCGCGCACTCTCCGACTGGAGCACGCCCAGGTACAGCGTCTTGTTGTCGTGCATGGCTTGCATGGCCTCGAGCACAGTCGTCGCGCTATAGATTGTGACGGCATCGTCCGTCATGACCTCGCACACTGGCGTCGTGTGGACTGGGAGTCCCTTGGCGAGCACATTTTCCAGCATGTCCTTGGGCGTAAACAGGCCAAAGAATTGGCCACGCGAGCTCACGACGAGCGCAGCCTTCTTGGTCGCGGCCATGACCTTGGCCACTTCATAGACCGACGTGTATGGCTGCACGCGCGGCGGCTCGACGCCATCGTGTTCAATCACGCTCTTGACATCCGGTGAAAAGATCTTCTCCATCATGGGCGCGAGCAGCGTGCGTCCGCCACCACCAATGCCGCCACGGCCGCGCAGTTCCTTCTCGAGCGTCTGGCGCAGCGACGAGTTCGAGGCCTCGAGCTTTTCCATCTTCTTGATGGCGTCGTACAGACACTTGCCAATATTGAGTATGCCGACCACCGATCCGCCGGAATCCACGACTGGTAAATGGCGGAATTTGCCTTCGAGCATACGACACAGCGCCTCAATGGCCTGGTCGTCATTCGACACAAACGTCGGATTCGCCGTCATGACGTCGACGACACGTGTCGACTCGAGCGGCTTGTTAGCAGAGACCACGCGCCGCGTGAGATCCGTGTCCGTAATGATCCCGACCAGCATGCCATCGTCCGAGACGACAAGCACACAGTCCGTGTGGCTTCGTCCCATCGTCTTGGCGAGCTCCGCGACCGACGAATTCTCGGAAATGGTCAGCACGCGGGTCGGACGAAGCTGCGCGACCGTACGGTCCACGTCCTGCGGACCAATCGCCTTTTTACTCGACTGCAGCGTCGTGCGCTGGCGCGCATTCGAATTCGAATGGCCGCCATAGCTCGAAAGGTTGCTCGGCTGGTCGAGTTGCAACGCCGTGTTCCAAAACTCTTGCATCTGCTCGCGGTCTTCGCCGTAAATAGTCTCAATCGTACCATAGCTGAGCGTGAGCACGTCCACGAGGCCGGCGACCTCGTCGGCCGTGCCGTCGACCACGACCGGGATGTTGAGACACTGCGAGTCGTGCATAATGTGGAGCGCATCGAGCACCGAGGTCCCAGGGGTCGCAATCTCGGGGTCGCTAATCATCACGTCTTCGACATAAGTGGTCGACGCGTCCAGCGACTTGGCCACGACCTTCATGACAAGCTCATTGGGCGAAAAGAGACCACAGAGACGGTCGTTTCTCAGTCCGTCGACGACCAATGCGGCCTTGCGCGTGGTCGCCATGAGCTTGACGACTTCCATGACCGTCGCACGCCTTCGCACGCGTGGCGCTGCTGCGCCAGCGCTAATCGTCGACTCTAAAATGGACCCAAGCGTTGGCGACGACAGCTTTTGAAGCATGGGGCCGAGAAGGAGCTGCATTTTCGACGACTTGCCGCCGAGCGATTGCTTGAGCTGCTCTGTGGATTGCATGGCATGTTCGAGCCGCTTCGACACGTCGTAAATGCATTTGCCAATGTTGAGCACGCCGACAATCGTACCGCTGTCGCGCGCGACCACGGGCAAGTGGCGAAAGTGGCCCTCTTGCATCGTGAGCATCGCGTCGATCGCACTGTCCTCGGGCGCGACAAACTTCATGTTCTGGGTCATGACCGACGCCACGTCCGTCTCGGACGGTTCCAAATCCACGGCCAACACACGGCGACAGATATCCGTGTCCGTGAGGATCCCTGTCAGCGCGCCGCCGGCATCAACGACCAGCAGGGCATCGCTCCGCTTTTGGCTCATGAGTGCCGCAGCCTCGACGATCGTCGCGCCTTCGCCAATGACCACAGCGGGCGTCGGCCGTAAGCTCAAGACGGGACGGATATGGACGTCCTTGTCACGGTTTTTCCGCTGGCGCGCGCGGCTCGCGACCGACGCCCCCGAGGTCGACATGCCCGAGACCGACATACCAGAGACCGACTGGTTGTCATCATCCTGGCCATTCAACTCAAACGCCGCATTCCAAAACTTGCCCATGTCGCGAGACTCGCCCTGGCCAAACGACGCCACCGCGATGGAGAGCACGTCGGCAATGCCGTGCACGTGGCCAGTCGTCGCCGAGACCACTGGGAGATTCAGGAACTTGCCGTCGTGCATAATGTGGAACGCGTCCAGCACAGTCGTATCCGGCGTCGTGGTCTCGGGTTCCGGCGTCATGACTTCGCCGACGGGCGTCTCCAAGTCGATATTCGCCGCGATCACGCGGTGCAGTAAATCCTTGGGCGTGAAAATGCCCAGCAGCTCGGGGCGAGGTCCATCCGAGACCACAAGCGCTGGCTTTTTCGCTTCGGCCATCTTGTGGGCAACCTCCAAAATGCTGTCGTACTCGTACACTTGCGGGGCCTGCGTCTCGCCGGGCGTGGCCAGCACATCCTGGAGCGTCGGCGAGAGCATCTTCTCGAGCATAGACCGCAGCATCGCATTGCCCGCCGACTGATTCAGTTCCTGCTTGAGCTGCGTTGACGAATTCTCAATGCGTCGGATCGCATCATGCAAGCACTTGGCGACATTGAGCACGCCCGTAACGACGCCCGAGTCGGCGCTAATCACGGGCAAGTGGCGAAACCGGCCCGTGAGCATCATGTCCAACGCAAACGCGGCGCTGTCGTCCGATGAGACGCACTTTGGATGCGGCGTCATGACCGAGCCAATGGGCGTATCATGTGGGTCCAGGCCTTGCGAGACGACACGACGCGCCGTGTCAGTATCCGTGAAAATGCCCGCGAGGGCGCCATCGTCATCAATGACAATCACGGCCGCGGCGCGGTTCGATTTCATGGTGCGGGCCGCGTCAAACACCGAGGCGCCCACAGCGACCGTCACGGGCTTGGCTGGGCGCAGCCGCTCAACGGTCCGCGAGGCCGCATCGGCATTCGACTCTTTCTTCTTCAAGCGGTTGACCGTCGACGCCATCGAGACTGTGGACCTAGCGTACGAGTGCGTCGACACGACCGAGCCGCCCGAGCCCGAGCGTGGACGTCCGCCTGCTCCGCCTTCAAACCCCGAGGCCTTGAGCGCAGCGACCTGTTGTGGCATGGCGGGCGTTGGCTTGTTTATGGACGCGCGCGCCGTCGGCTGAAGCTTTGGCGACTTGGTTTTCTTGGGTCCGGCTGCAACAATCGTCGGCGCAGCAAGCGTAGGCGCCGCCGTGGCGGCCACTGGCTTGAACGGCGTCGGACGCGTCGTCGAGGTTGTCCCGTGGATCGCAGCAGGAGCCGACAGGGGTGCTCCCACAGCCGCTGTCGCCGTCGCGGCAAACGCAGCAGCCGGGTTTTTCTTTGGCTTGACCGGCGACGCCGCAGCAGGAGCTGCTGGTGCCGGAGCTGCTGGTGCCGGAGCTGCTGGTGCCGGTGCCGGAGCCGGAGCCGGTGCAGGGGCAGGTGCCGGTGCGGGCGTCGCGGGGCCAAACTTCTCGCGCCGCTTCTTCATGACGTCAATCTCTTTTTGCACGGCCGCACACTTGTCAAACTCCTTGCGCTGCATGAGCCCGGCAATCTCCTTGTTGAGCCGGGCAATCTCGGCGTCCATCTCTTGCGGCGTCTGCTTGGTCTTGCGGATCGTCACGAGCACGTCCAAATCGGTCTGCAGGTTGCTACACTTTTCAAAGTCGCGCGCTTTCATCGCATCGGCGATCGCAATCTCGACCTGCTGGATGCGCTCGTCGAGTTCGGCCGGCTCCAATTCGTTCAAGTCTTCCTTGATGTTGCGTCTCACATCTTGGAGATCCTCCAATTCCTTTTGGATCTCGGCGCACCGCGCAAACTGCTTGTTGGCCGCGGCTGCTTCCATGTCCACATTCAACTTGGCAATCTCGGCGTCAATCTCCTTGGCCGTGCGCACGAGCTTGCGCGCCTCAACGATCTTTTCCAGATCCTTTTGAAGATTGGCGCAGAGCTCAAACTGCTTGTTCTTGGCGGCGTCGGCGATCGCACCTTCCAGCTCCGTGATCGCGAGGTCGAGCTCCTTTGGTCCCAACCCTTCAAAGGGCTTGAGCAAATTCTTCTTGCGGATCAGATACCCTCGCGCATACTTTTGAATCACGACAGCCGTTTGCGAGCGGAAGCGGTACTCTTGCACGAGCACTTGGTACTTGCCCATGTCGACACGGAGCCGCAGCAAACCGAGAATGCGATGGGCTGCTGCCTTCAACTTTTGCAGCTTGCGACGCGCGAGGAACTGCCGAATCTTGGTCTGCATGCGCGTGGCCGCCGCTGTGGCCTTGAGACCACGGCACCACTTTTGTAACGTACGCGCCGCGGCCTTGCACCGCAGTGTGTGGAGCTTGCGCAGCTTGTTGGCGACGCCGCGCTTGAGAAACACCTTGGTCTTCCCCAACTGCCACTGGTCTTTGCCAGCACCGAGCATGGTCGAGATCTCTTCGACGAGCTCCGTGATATTCTCCGTCTCGGGTGCCAACGACTGGTAGTCGTAGAAAAAGACATCGTGGTCTTCGCGCAACGCAAACCCGCGCTGACGAATCTGGATCGCCTCCATCATGCCCGAGTACTTGAGCTGCCGCGCAACGTCCGGATCATTCAGCTCCGTCGGGCGCTTGTGTTCATTCGGCTTGAGACATCGCACGTACCGCGGGTTCGCCAGCGAGATTTTGTTCATGAGCTCTTGGAGTTGGAAGCGAAACTGCGCGCCGACCGAGACTTCCCGCAGGTTCCGAGACTTGCCAGCCGCCCCGCCGGCGCCGCCGCCGCCACCACCACCAGGCGAGGGCAGCTTGGATGCTGGTGACGCAGCGCGATCGGTTGGACGCCGCGAGAATGCCATGGGATCAGCTGGCCGCTTGGCGTTCCCAGCGACCATCTCCATCGACTGGACATTTAAATCAAAAATGCTGCGCACCCAGTCGCTCGCCGACTGGCGAATCAGTTCCTTCATGTCGTCGTTAAGCGTCTCATTGTTCTTGTCATTGAAGCCGCTCGCGTCGTAAATGACTTCACCTGCGTAATGCCGAATGCCAAACCGCAGACTCGAATCGAGCTTGGGTTGCACGTACGAATCGTGGAGCATTTTCGTCGTGTTGCCGCCAGCGTTTGGGTCGCGGCCAAACGACTGGTGGAGAATCGCGACGAATTTTCGGTTCGCTTCTTCGCCCTTGAGGCGCCAGACGTCGTCGAGCCCAATGAAAATGCCGGCCTTGTTCATGGGCTTGCCTTCAATGAGATCGAGACAGGCCTGGTTGTCCTGGAAATCAATGTGGGTCCAATCAATACCCTCCTTTGTGTACTCTTCCTGCTCGACCTCGAGCATGTGCTGGTTGAAATGGCGCTGAAGCTTTTCGTTCGCATAGTTGATGCAGAGCTGCTCAAACGTGTTCCACTCGAATTTCTCAAAGCCGTAGATATCGAGGACGCCGATGAATCCCCACTTTTCCGACGGTTTCGAGATGGTACGGTTAAGCTCCGTGACGAGCCACAAAAAAAGCGACGAGTAAATGCCCTTGGCAAGGGCGTCACGCTTGTCAATGACCTGGTCCAGGTGCTGCTGCTGGACAATCACCTTGCCGCCGACATAGAGCTGCCGCGTGAGCAGCGCCTGCGACAATGCGTCCGTGCTCACGCGCAACAGGTTGGCAATGAGCTCCATGGCCTCTGCCGAGGACTCGCCGTGAATGTGGCACGTCTCGTTTTCCATAGCAAACTCCAAGTTACCAATGTGGAGCACGGCCGCGAGCAAGTGGAACACGCGCTCTTGCCGCGTCTCGTCAATGCCAATCGTTTCCATGCAGTGCTTGGTAGTGACAAACTCTTCGGCATCGTCGCTGTGGATGAAGGAGAATAAAAAGGAATCCGTTAATCTTCAGAAAGTATTCGCACCGAGCACGCCACAACAACATAAACGTACGTGGAGGGCAGCTTGAAGCAATGCGACTTGCGCAAGTACTCATAGTCCTGTGGCGTCTTGAGCTGCAGCTTTTCCCGTAGCTCGTCATCCGCACCCGCGAGCAGCTACAGGATACGAACAACAAAAACGCATGAGATCCGCTTGTCCACAGACACGATCAATTGATCCATTCGCCATCGCGCTGTCAGAAAAAAAACGCACCTGGTAGAAAATGTGGTAGTTGCGCTCGCCAACGCTTTGCGACACGATGCGCGTCTTCTCCAACAGAAAATTCATAATCTCGGCCCCGACAATCTTGCCGTGGTGGTCAAACTGGATCTCGATAAACTTGCCAAAGCGACTCGAGTTGTCGTTGCGCAGCGTCTTGGCATTGCCAAACGACTCGAGCAGCGGATTCGATTCGAGCACGCGCTCCTCCAATTTGCCAAGCGCACGCGAGACGCTGCCACCGCTGCCCGCGGTCGTGTTGGTGTGTGCGTTTGGTGCGGGACTCGGTGCGCCGCCGTTGGTCGCGCCCGTATTGTTTTGCTGCGCGCCGCGGTAGCTCGTCGCGCGCGCGAGGTACTGCATAATGATCTTGGTAGTCTCGGTCTTGCCGGCGCCGCTTTCGCCACTGATAATGATACTCTGGTTCATTGGATCGAGTGCACCGCCCTGGATGAGCTGCGTGTACGCCGAGTCGGCGAGCGCAAAGACGTGGGGCGGCAGCACGCCCATGGGGCGGCCATAGTACTCGGTCATGGCCTGCTCGCCGTAGGCAGAGCTAATGTCCTTGTACGGGTTGATCGCAATCAAGATCGTACCGACGTACGTGTAAATCATGTCTTTTTCGTACCGACGGCGCAAATTGTCGAGCAGCGACGTCTCCGAGAGGTCCGACATCTGCAGAATGTCTTCAAACGTCGCGGCGACCGAGCTGTTCGGATCGTTTTCTTCTTCTTGCATCTTCTTCTTCATCTTGGCGCGCATGAGCCGCTCCTTGCGGGTCGCGCCTGCACCGCCCGCAGCGCCCGCGGCGCCATTGCGTCGCGAAGACATGCTTTTCGAATAGAGTAAAAAAAAAGTATCCGCTCGTTCACAGCGCACTCTCTGTGGTCGTCGAGGAGGTACTAGTACCGGAGCAATGGAGTGGGATGGATGCGCGTCGACCGCAGACCTTGTCCGTCCCCCTCTCGATTCGTTCGTCCGTTCGTGCGCGAGTGCCGTGCGCTTGTGTCCCCCCGCGACTCTGACGCCTTGTGACTCACAGGACGGAACGCGAGCGGAACTTGCGGGTGGAAGCCAGAGGCAGCCAGCGAGAAAATGGGCGTCCCGTGGAGACGCGCACGCTGCCCGTCCTTCAGCAAGAATGGAATGGAGGAGAGTAAGCGGAACACGCTTTCCCTTTCCTTTCCTTTCGTCTTCCCTTCCTTCTGGGTCGACTCCTGTGGCCGAGAGGATACGGTACAGGTCCGATAGGCTGATAGGCTGTGGTCCCCTTTCACTTGGAGCCGTCCCCCCAATTTACATTCACTCACGGCGGGGGCGGGGACGAGAATGAAGTGCGAGAAAAACCTTAGGTACAGGAAGAAACCTTCAACCCTCTTTTTACGAACATGGTGCGATCCGTAATCATGCGTCATCCGGAAAGAATGAGTGATGGTGTCACTAAACACCACGTACACTGAATCGTCAACTTGATGCCCACGAATAAAACCTCGTCGTGTCGGGCATTGCAAGTCAACTATCCTGCCTCAGCACATTGTGGAAGAATGCCGTGCAGCTGGTGAAAGGCCTCTGCGAAAATCCGCAAGAGAAAAGAGAAGGCACGCGTCGCCGTGCCAACGAGAATTACTCCCAAAAGAAAGTGGCTCAGCGTATGTCAATTGCAATCCGATCTCATTCGTCGCTGCTGCTGTTGGCCTGGAACTAATCCCAACGGAGTCAAAACAAGATTGCGAGCAGCTCCATGGATGGCGAGGCGACCACACACCAGGCATATTTATCTAGAAGGTTTGCTTTTGTGTTTTTTCCCGTTCTATCTTCATGCAAACACACATCCCATCGACGGATCAGGAAGAACACGCGTGTTTCCTCACGACACGCTTTGCGTATGTAGCAGCAGAATGCGAACGAACTGAACTGCTCATCTTGGTGTTACTGCCGTTGCTACTGGGTGCGGGGATGCGTCTAGTCCACCTTGATGGACGCGTAGATCTTGCGCGTGAACCAAAGCGAGGACGTGACGCCGATAGCACCCGTGATCAGCGCGAGTGCGCCCGAGATCACGGCCATGTAGCCAAAGTAGAGCATCGCACCGATGAAGTTGGTCACGTCCAGGCTCGACCAGTAGTAGTACGCCGAGTAGAGGAACACGTACAGACCGCACGCGCCCGATACGAAAAACGAGCGCCACCACCTACAAACCATGCACAACAATGCGAGTCAGACACCATGGCATTTTCACAGAAAGATAAAGTCAACACGACGCACCAGTTGTAGTCCTCGGCGCAGAGCTGAAAGTACGTGAGGACGATCGTGATCTCTGCACACGTCTGCACGAGGATCACGAACGAGAGCAGCAGGAACCCAAAGACGTAGTAGTACTTGTCGGTCCACAAAGACGAGAGCACAAAGTAGAGCTCGACAAAGATGGCGCCGAACGGGAGCACACCACCGACGGCCGCTGCCGTCATGTGGGACATGTACCACGGCTGCGGCGGGATCGGACGCGGGATGTTGCTCGTGGCAACCGGGAACGCGCTCGGTGGTTTTCTATCGATCAATCAAGGACGTCAGTATACTAGTACAAACCAAAACGAGAATCGTCGCAGAGCCTGGACTGGACGTACCTAAAGCCGAAGAATGCGCCGGCAAACACGAGCGGCACCGAGATGCCCGTCCAGAGGAAAAACACGAGCAGCATCGAGCCAAACGGCACGGCCGCATCGGACCCGGCGCCCCAGACAAACAGGTTCAAGAAGAAAAAGAGCGTGAAGAGAAGACCGGGAAAAAGCGTCGCCGTGAGCACCGTGCAGAGCTGCCAGCGCTTGCCCTTGAACATCTTGTACGTGCGTGACGACGTGTACCCGGCGAGCATGCCCAGCAGCACAAAGCACACGAGCAATGCGATCATGAGCTTGCCACGGTTGCTTGGGCGAAGCACGCCAATGGCCGCAAAGAAGAGCGTGGTCAGCGTCATGCCCAGCAATTGGTTGCCCGTGCCGACCATGACACAGAACAGCATGGGGTACTTGGACGGCGGACGAAACACATCGGCGTGAACAAGCTTCCAGCCCGACTCTTCGCGTTCCTCGGCGCGCTCTTCTTCCGTGGGCACGCGGTTGTAGCGGCTAATGTCGCGGTGCAGACTGCGCATCAAGATCATGCCGACCATGCCCGACAAAAAGAGCACAATGAGCAGCGCATTGATAATCGAGAACCAGTGGACATTCGCGTTGCCCGAACCGGCCTCAAAGTACACGTCCCACCGCGTGCGCCACTCCTTTTCATTGTCTTCGCGCCACTCGACACTGTAGGTCCACGCCACTTTGACGTCGCCGTTCTTGCTGCGCGTGAGAAACATGGGGCGCCGCAATTCGGGCGAGTGCTTGCAGGTCTCCATCTTGTTGGTCTCGGCGTTGTAGAGCTTGGCTGGGTACTCGAAGCTGAACGGCAGCACCCAAAAATCGACAATACGGCCTTGCTCAGCAGACTCGGTGCCAATCTCATTGTTGTAGCCAATGATGATCTTGACGTGGTTGTTGAGCTGCGGTACGACCTCAACCTCGGGGTTGAAGCTGCCCAGTTCAAAGCCGACAATCATGCTGCCGTCGGGCGTCTCCGACTTAACCGGCAGATTGTCCACGATCCAGTTGACGCGGTATGCGTCCTTGATCTTGTTTTCAAACTGCTTGATCTCTTCTTCCTTGTAGGTCTGCTGGCACAGCACCTTGCAGTCCTCATTTTCCATAAACTTGAGCTCGTACGGAGAGTTCTGGATTCGGTTCGCCGTGAGGTACTCGCCCAGGTTCTCCGACTTGTACTCGATCGCGGACGGCTAGTTCAAAGATATCATATCCGCATGAGCTAAACTTTCTGTCATCGGACGCGTATACAAATCCCGCAACTCACCTTGCAAAAGCCCAGCTTGAAGTAGTCCAGCGGCAGCAGCGTCTCGGACGACGTCAGACTGTTGACAAAAAGTGGGATTGAATCGCCCTTCTTGTACGTCGTCATCTGCACCCCCGGTAGCGAGAACGCATCGCTCGGGCGCGCGAGCACGCTCAGCGCCGCGAGCGCCGCGACTCGAATCGCGTGCATACTTGGTTGGTGGTTGGCGCCTTTCTCTCCCTTTGTTTCCGTGACGGAGGGGGGGGCGTCGGGCGGTGGCGCGGCGTCTTGTCAGTGCCGACTCTTTGATCGAAAATGCGTGGGGGAGCTGGGTGTGGGTGCCAAAGGGCCGACCGGCTTTTCCATGTGTGGTCCACACACGCAAAATGGGAAAAACGCCACGTCCTCAGACTCAGAAAGAGAATTTTGATGAGTCCGGCACGGTACTGTTTTCAGCTGGTTTGTAACGGTTTGTACCACATCAGTTTGTATCGGTTTGTATCATCTCTTCGAGAATCTCGGTGATCATGACCGCGACTATTCATACAGAGTGTCTGTATCGTGTCGCCATGGACTTGTCACCAGCTGCAATTTCTTCATTCCAGTGCAGTATATTTCATCAAATACACAGGTCTCCATTGCAGACTCATTCTCGGTGGTGCTTCTATCGGAGTGTCATTACCAGCCAGTGAAGACGATCTCTATGTGCATTGCGATCTTCCGTCTCGGCCGCCGCCTACGTCGATGTCAACTGAAAGGTCAAGTTGTGGCTTCTCGGGGTTATTGAGCAATCTCACTGTCAACAATGAAGGGAAAGAGATCTCGCCGCCAAGTCCGAGAGCGTGAGTCCCAGTGCCGCCGTGCGCGCGCTGTTTGTTTTAGAACACAGCCGAGACAGAAGTTCAACACTAGTGTGGTGTCGTCCATCGAAAACCTGCGACGGTACCGTCCCGGACATTTGACTTGACGTGCACAAACTCCTTCAACCCGCCCCAAGCTTGAGCCGTACTAAAAATGGAGGTGCCGCTTATCGTTATCCGCACACCTGTGGATAAGTTGTTGTCGTTTTGCTTGGAAGAGGGGAGAGAAGAGCGAGGATATGACATGGGGCTTGCGATACAGTACGTATTGACAGTCGGGAGGAGTTCAATGAAACGAGCAGCGTAATCAATCTATATTCAGATCGTTCTGTCACAGGGCTGAATCGTGCGCATAGTACGAGAAAGAGTATGACGCCAAGCATAATGACCCAGCATTTACCAAAGTTTCACCTGGTGAGGCTCACCACAGCAGGACGTTCTTCGCGGTGGCCGTGTCAGCGCGCAGTGTCGTCATCCTGCCGGACGACTTCGCTAATACGACATGACGACTCCCTGTGATCACCTGCTAGGTCTGGATTTGGCTAGGTGGATTTGCTTCTCCCCAATCTATGTGTCGGTGCAACATACTAAACAGTACGACAAGGTTCACGTTTGGCTCATCTCGATGTCCATCAGCAGAGTCCGGCATGATTATTGATTGTCGCGGAGGCCTACAGAATGACTGAGACTTCAGACCTTACAAACAGATACCCTGTCAAACACGTTTGTTCAAAACGTTGTGTTTTACGGTGGGACGACCACGCCGTCGCCACAAAATACGTGAGGTCGGCTCTGGTTGGTGAGAGAACGCCAAGGAAGCTTTCCTCCCGTGCTGGCTTCTCTGCGTGCTGGACCTCTCTGCTTCTCCCCTCTCGAAAATGAAAGATCGCGTCAGTTGAAAATGATGGCTTCTTATCGCCACTCGTGGATCCATTATGTTCCACACCATATACACCACCTTATTTAACTGGCCTGAGCGGGGGGATTCGCTTTCTCCTCCAGCTCGTCGTCGTTCTCGTCGACTAAAAATGAAATTCGCAGCTTCTCCTTTGCTTGGGCTTCTGCTGCTTCCACGTCGCCTTCTTGGTCTTCTTCATTGTCGTCTTCTCGGGGATCCGAATCAAAGTCCACACCGATCTCCTCCATGAAGTGGTGGTCTTCGGCTTGTAATCGGTCCGGGACTTGGCCCAGTTCCGAGATCACAAAGCCTTGCATGATCTCAGCGACGTCTTCCACGCGACACCCTGCACTAAGAAGGGCATCGGCCAATTCAATGTTGGCGGTCTCGGAACTGATGTGGCCGTCCGCAGTGAACTGGAAGATGCCCACGACCGGACACGGCACGTAGAGACCGATCAGCCGTTGGACAAGCAGCTCGTTGTGGATGGCGTGCGGGAACAGGTACTTAACCGTATTGCGTGAGAGAATCACGTGGTATGTCGTGAAGCAGTAGAGGATCGGGTCGTCTTCCGTGCCCGAGATGCTCACGCGATTGACTTCGCCGACAAACGACGCGTACGCTGCCGTGTAGTACCCCCACTGCGCGACGCAACCGGTGGGGCCCTTGTGGTCGCCGTACAGGGTATCTGGATCGATAATGCGATTTAAAAACTCGAGCTGGGTCTTGGCTTTTTGGATCGCGCTCGTTCGCGACGGCGGTGGCGCCTCGCTTCCAGTCGCGAGCGGCCGCTCGATCGCAATGCCGTACCGGAACAGCGTAAAGTACTCTCGCACGAGTTTCTCCAACGAGCCGTGCGCGTGGTGGCGCTTGAGCATGACCTTGGACGCGTAAATGCTCTTTTGCATCACGAGCTCCGAGACTTCTTGCCGCAGCGCGACCACGCGCTCTTCCAATTCCACGACGTGCGATTTGCGCCGCTCTCGGAATTCTTTGCATCGCTGGCGATTGGGTTTCGGTGCTTTCCGACGCGACGCGGTCGGAGCGGTCGCAAATGCCGTGGCGGCTTGGGTAGGACGCGCCATGGCAACGGTGGTCGTGGTAGAGGTAGTGGTGGTGGAGGTCGAGGTCGTGGTGGGGTCCGTGCTGATGGTCCCTGCGGCTGGCGTAGTGCCAGGTGGCCCGCGGGCAGTCGAGTCTGGCCGGTCCATGCGTCGGCGCCGGTGGCCCACGGCCCGGTCCGCCATGGCTGCAAACGTGCCCCTCTCGTCCTTGATATTCGACGATCGGCGTCGGAGCGAGAAGCCGAACTGGAGTCGTCACCGAAGCCATTCGAAATCGTTTTGGAGGCGCTTGACCAAAGCGGGCCGCCCCACCGACCAGATGGCGCGGGACAAGTGTACGATGGTAATTTCGCAAAACCATGGAACTGACTGCTTTTTGGACGGATAGCGTTCGTTGATTGGTCAAAAGTCGATACAGTTGCAGTTTCGTGGGTTAAAAAAAATCACACACGCCAGTTCGTGGGGTTTCCAATCTGGTCATCAACTGCATTCGTCCGACCGAACGGACCACCTGGCATGATGGCCTTCTCACATGGAGATTTTTCTTCGTGCCACGACCGACAGTGCTGACCATGGGACTAGTTTATGCGTAGGATTCCCTCATGAGGAAATCGAGAATTCCCCCGACGCGATCCGCTCCAGAAACGTCTCTCCCTCCTACGTGTTTTTTCCGTATTGTTCTCATCCCCCGTCATACGTGAAGCATGACCACGTCAAGTTCTTTGAACGGCCCACTCCAGTCGTCTGTCCTCAGCTGAATCCAAAGGTCCATATTTGTAATTTTCGTCAAGTCAAATCTCGCACCCTGTCAAACCTGATTCTTAAGCGTCATCCTCGTCATCGCTGATGGTGCCTCGAGTGTGCGATGGGTACGCCTCGCTCACGCCGCGCAGCGTGGCCTGAAACTCTTCGACAGCATCAACATTCATGCCGGCTTGCGTAAACTCGTACAGAATGCGGTGGTCACTGCGGCTCGTCTGCGTCGCGAGCCCGTGGAGATACTCTCCAATGCCGTGCGAGAGCGAAAGCTGCGAAGCGGCGTCCATTGTCGCCATGGCGCTGGCCGTATCCACGTACAGCGGCTCGTGGGTCCACTGCCACACTGTATCTTGGGGAGCGAACCGGGCAAGTGCGGATTGCAAAGACGACGCGTGGGCGTCAAACTCGCCTCGGAAATGGACACGGCGGAACCGCGGCGGTGGCTGGTCGTGGCTTGTCGTCGCCGATGACGCCAATGAGCTAAACGCTGGGCGTGATCGATTCTGGACGGGTCGAGGCAGCAGTGATCGCTGACTCCATTTGGAGAGCTCGGGCTCACACGCGCAAGTGGTCTCGTTGATCAGCGACACGGGGTTCTCCACTAGCGGATATCGCGCCGACAGTTCCACCACCTTCATGCTGGGCAAGATGCCGTCCAGCAGACTGTACACACTCACGCTTGCCGTGCCACGGAACTCGGACAGTGCGATTTCGATTGCTGTAGCGGCGTGCGCCGCCGCCGACAGCAGTTCGGGTGTGGTGCCATTGACCGTGTAACGTCGCGTGTTGCCGTTCAGTGCCACGGGGATGAACACGCTCGAGTTTTCAATCAGCATCGCCACCGAGGACAGTAAGTTGAGACCTCGCCGAGCTTCGATCTTGGACTTGTCGCGGCTCTCAAAGCCGGCGCTGTACGCGTTGGCAACGCTCTGGTCGGCCAGCGGGTAGACCCAGTCGTTGCCAAACGTTGCGACCACGGCGCTGGGGCATTCTTCGCTCAGGTACGTCAGCACTTCGAGTGAGAGACCCGCCCACGACGAGTCCATGTCGACGAAATTTTCCACAAAGCGCAGGTTGTCGCACTCTTCCAGTACGCCGCGCAGCCGATCCTCCATGGCGTCGATCGTGGTGAGCGCCAACCTGCCGTCACGTGACGCCGACTGGCCTTCGTAGACATTGTGGAGCGGCATGTGCGGACGGAATTCCTCGACCTCAAAAAGGTTCTTGTCCGAGAAATCGTCCCAGCTCCAGTACGCGGTGCTCGGCAAAAACGTCGACGATGGGACTGGTATGGCTGGCGCTTGGTCGTACACTTGCAGTCCACCATCCCTAGGATGGCAGAGACAGAGTCAGTGGAATTGATCGCATGATGAGACCTACAGTCGTCCGTCTTCTGGCCAAGCACGTACCATGCATCAGGCAAATTTTGCTGCCCTGGGTCGCGGTGAACCGCTCGTGTCGTCGACACTTTGCGGTAAATCCTGCCTACATGACTAAGAATTAGACCTCGTGGCTATGTACATATTGGAGAGCATGCACTACACAGCAACTGTACCTTTGGCTTCAAATGCGACTAGTCGAGGTTTCTCATCGCTGCGGTGGAGCCCAGGCTGCATGGCGGCAAAACGCGATCACGATTGATCGGACCGTTAATCAGGGCACTGCGCTGAGGGCGACAGCAGGGCGACTCACATTCCCATCGTTGGCCTTCTCCAGGGCGTACAGTTGCGTGCCGACGGTGTTCGCAGCCGTGCCAAACTGCAGCCGCAAGGTCTCTTCACGCGACACAGCGCTCGCCATTGCCAAATTTTGTCGATCGTGATCCTGCGCAGACTTTATCAGAATCAGATTCGACGAATATGGACCAATCACACTGGGTGCCTTTTGATCGCACAGCACATAAATTACAGATAACGACGTATTTTAACGCGGAATCCGGAAAACGAAAATCCATACGAACTGCGGCAAAAATGGAGGAGGATCTGATTGGTCGAGAGAAAAAGTGTTGGACCTGCGAATATACTCAAATAAAATTATCTACAGATCGCTTGGTCTGGGCATGGCAGCAGTAAAACTTCCTGAGATCGTCTCGGTCTCTAAACCATCATAGGCAGCAATCGTGCGCTTGATCAATGCAAGGCGCTTCGCTGGAGCGGTCTTGGCCGTGGGTGGCTCTCGAAGCCAGAGGGAGCGGAGGCGCGACTTGAGCGGGCCCATCGTGCCCACATCCAACGGCTGACACACAGACGTCGCGTTCGGTGGGAGC
>JAADVC010000107.1:0-36423 GCA_023334575.1 Pythium volutum | reverse complement strand
TCGAGCGGCATTCCCATTTTTATTAGCTTGAAAAACTTGGCATACTTTTCATGCTCGCGCGCAGGCACACCGATCACCACTAGTCCGCCCGTAAACTTGGTGCCGTCTTCATTCAGCAACACGTCCGGTGTCTCCAACAGCGTCACATCCAAGCCTTCGGCCGAGGCCTTGAGCTTGATTTGGTCGAGCGGCATGCCCATCTTTAGTAGCTTGAAAAACTTGATGAATTTCTCGTGGTCCTTGACGGGGATACCCCTGGCGGGCGACACAAAGATCTTGCCATCTTCGTCCAGCAATGCGTCGGGCGTATCGAGCAGTCCACCGTCCAGACCTTCGGCACTGGCCTTGAGTTTGATCTGTTCCAGCGGCATACCCATTTTCAGCAGCTTGAAAAACTTGACAAACTTGGCGTGCTCGCGCACGGCAATCCCCATCGGTTCCTTGACTGGTTCCTTCCATTCGTTGCCGTCCTCGTCCAGTAGTTTGTTGGGCGTTTCCAGAATAAACTCGTCCAAGCCGTCGGCCTTCATCTTGAGTTTGATCTGTTCCAGCGGCATGCCCATTTTCAGCAGCTTGAAGAATTTCGCATACTTATCGTGCTGGTCTGCGCGAATGCCCGTGAATTCGTCCTTGCCCGTCGAGATAAGTTGGTCCGGGTTCTCAAGGATACTGACATGGTACACGGCGCCGTCGCTCTGCATTTTCAGCTGCACCTGCTGGAGCGGCATGCCCATGTTCAAGAGCTTGAAATACTTGAGCAGATCCGGGTGGTCCCGTGCCGGGATCGGTCCTTCTTCATCGTCCGTCTCATCGGCCGTGTCGGGATCGCCCAGCGAGAGCAGCTTGCGGTTTTCAATCACGATGATGGGACCAATATGGAACCGAAAGCTCGGGTCGTCGTCGGCACACTTTTGAAGAAACTCGGTATACTTGTCACGGAGCCGCAACACGGCCTTGCGGTCGTCATAGCCCATTTCGAAATTGCGTACTTCTTCTACCGGTGATAGCAGCGCGACTTGCTTCATGAGCCGCTCGGCCAGTGCCCACATCTCCTTGCCAATGACGCGGTCGCCTGGAATAAACAAGAGCTGCTGCAGCACCGACAGCAGACAGCGCTGCAGGTCCGGGTCGCTCGAGACGCTTTCCCACAGTGTCTCAAACACACTTGATGCCGACGAGAGATCCGTTTGTTCGTAAATCGTGTCTTTGCGGTCGTCTTCCATGAACCGCTCAAAGACTTCAATCTGTTTCTCCATGCTGTCAAGCTGGCTGCGCAACTGCAGCACACTGCTGCCGCTGCCGCCGACCGACGACTGTCTGCCCATGCCACCCAAAATGCCGTCGTCCGTGAGCGACGGGATCGACGTGCGGCTGCTCGTGACCGAGAAGCGATCAAAGTCGGTCGATGACGTCCGTGAGCGCGCGCGTTCTCGCGGTGACGCTGGTGCACTGCGGCTATGGGACTGCCGCCGCTCCGAGCCGCCGACGGGAAAACTCGTGGATCGCAGTGTCGCTTCCAGCTGGGCTTTCACAGCGGCACCGAGCGTGGCTGCGGAATTCGACACGTCGTGTTCTGGAAGCGGACCGACTGCAAAGCCCGCGTCCATCTTGGTCGGCGACGGCGGTGCCGTGTCGATTCGAGGGTCAATACCTACGGAAAACGATGGGAATTTCTGGCGCTGAACGGCCTGCGACTTGGCGCGGATCTCTTCAAAGTACGTCGCCATCTTGAGTGCAATGAAATCCGAGCGGATCGCGAGCCGGTCTTCCAAGCGAATGGCCTTGTTGACGATAATGTTGACAAAACTCAGTACATCTTCTTTGAACGCGAGCGAATATCGCGTCGACTTGAGTGCGTCGCGCAAACAGCTAAACCGGATGGCTTCGCCCTTGGTCTCCTTGTAGTGCGTAAACGCCTCAATCACGGCCTGGTGGCCGGCCGCACTATTGTAGCACACAATGCCCAACAACTGGAGCGTGTGCTTTTTCAAATTGTCATTGTCCGTGTGGAAACACAGCGCGACGCGCTTGACCAGCCCAGGCACATTCGTAATGGCCTCGACGCCGGCCGTATAGTGCGTAATCGACCGCAGGATCCGTAGCACCACGTCACACATGCGTGTCGCCTTTTCAAACTTGGCGTTTTCGACTGGAAACGGCGACGGGTCCGGTAACTTCATCGTGAGGTAATCCAATCCAAACCGCGCCAAGAACGCTTCAACCCACTCGGCCGATGACGTGGAAATCTTGTTTTTCAGTGCCTCAAGCTCGCGGAGTCCTCGATTGTCCCAGTTCAGAGCGACCAGACTCTCGGCGACGCGCTTGGCGTCCAAAACACTTGCGTGGTGTTCGTCGGTCGTCTCGTTTTGCTGTGCGTACCACACGACGTGCCACTTGTTCTCGAGCGGCTCAATGCGCACGAGCTCGTCCATGACGTCGTCGGGCACGCCGCGCTTGAGTAGCAAATCGCGGTACATTTCATTGACCGTGTCGTTCGCGGGCATCGGACCTTTCTCTTTGGCCTTGGGCGCGGCGCCGCCGGTCGGAATCTTGTTGGCGAAAAAGCCGCGAAAGTACTGGAGCTTTTCGTTAAACGTGCCCGTGGCATCGGGTCCGCTCGTGTTGTGGATCATGGACGAGCGGAAAAAGCTCGAGCGCCGTGAACGGCTACTGTCGTCCATGCTGTCCACCGTTTGCTCGCGGCGGAATTCGAGCTTGAGCGGCCACGCGTCGGGCTGCTGCTGGAGCTGCATCGCGTGCTGCACAATCTGCTCAAACGGCATGTCGTCGATATACGTTTGGTGGATGATTTGGAGCACGTCGCCAATGCGCACGCGGCCCGTCTCTTCGACAAAGCCTTTGCGGCCGTGGAGCACGGGGCGAAAGCCCTTGACGACGGCACCGCGCTGTGGCTTTTCGCGCTCAACGTGGCGCGCCCGCAAATCGAGCCCGAGTGGACCGGCCGTGGGTACGTCCACGGAAAACACGAGCGGGCGATCGGCGGCGCGCGGATCGCTGCCGAAAAACGAACTGCGCAGCGATGACGAGTTGCCGCCGCCCTCCGAGAGCCGCGCGACCGCGGCCGCGACGTTCACGCCGCTATAGCCATTCGCAGCACCCGTGCCGCCATTGCTGTAGCTGCTGGCGTCGCTCGGTAGTGTAGACGATGTACTGCTCGTGCCGCTCAGCGAGCCGCGTCGCCGCCACATCTTGGTGTGGAGATTGCTTCAGGAGAACGGCGATGGAGAAAAAAGCGAGTCGCCAGTTTAGAAGAGGGTACTTCCCGGCGATGATGTATGTACTGGAATTGGATACCGACAAAAGACCCGCGCCGCCCGCCACGTCTCTTCTGCTGCACTCGCAAGTTGCAATCGCCGCACGTGTACAATACGAAAATGGATCCGTTCGCGGTCGTCGCGGCGCAGAAGTACCAGCCAGACGAGCACGAGATGCCTCACCTCACTCTCGCACCTCAGTCGGTTCAATTGAAATGACGACGAGGAGCTTTTCGGCAGGTACACTGTACCCCCTGTCTTCGACTTCCACAAGTAGTGTGGTCAACACTATCTTGAATAGTAGACGCACATTGTGCAGTGAGTATATGGTGTAATCCACACTATTCGAGGCCTTATCGACAACCCACTTCAACGTACGCGACACGCGCTTCATACGGTACGGTCTGCGACTGGTCTCAGACTCGCCGTCATCTTTCCTTTGAATTTGGCCGAAAAGCTCACTTGCGAAATTCCTCGCTTTCTCTCGTCTCGATCGGTCCAAGCATCCACGATGTGCTTTTTCCTGTGCTCGGGCGATCCGGTCGAGGGCGAGACGCGCCAGGTCAATGCGAACGGCTTTGCCGTCTCCATGATGGAGGCGCCGCGCGCCGATCCGCTCTGTGCGTTTGCCAAACACTCGAGTGGATGCTACCACGAAGTCTAACGGGCTGTTGGTGTTCCGATAGGCTGCCTGGCGTCGTGCTTTTGTCCGTGCTGCGCGCAGATTTACATTCGCCAGAAGGCGCTTCACTTTGACATGACCAAGTACACGTGCTGCCAGGGGTACATGGACGGCATCCTGCCCTGCAGCTCGGGCCAGTGCGGCGAGTCGTCGTGCCCGAACCTCTGCCTCTGTGTCGAGGTGTGTAAGAGAAGGAGAGAGCCTGTATTTTGGGAATATGACGGTGCATCTAACAGGTTCATGTGTGTAGGCATTCGCCTGCAACGGCTGCGCCGTGTCGGCCACGCGCCTCATGGTCATGGATCGCCACAGTCTCCGTCCAGACGAGTGGGACAACCGCATCATCGTACGTTTGTTCTCCCTCTTCATTCTCTTGTCCCTCCCGATTAATGCATAGTGGGACCCTTAATATTGTGGTACACTATAGCGCTTCAATAACTGCATCCAAGTCGCCGCCGTTGTGTGCCAATGCCTCGCGATCTGCATTCCACCGGCACGTGACATGGCCGAGACGCTCCAGTGTATCGCGCAGTGCACCTACGCGTCGACGCAGGGCTGCATGACGGTACAGTACTGTACCCCTTACTACTACCTTCCTTTCTTGCACTCACACACGTGGATATGTGGTGCGTCTTTACGCCGCAGGCGCAAATTAACGTGGAGCTCAACAAGCGCGAGGACTTTGCGCCCATGCAATACAACGACATGGAGCGCGGGTGATTGACAACAGGTGCACCCACATGATCTCCCGTGCCAAAACGTGACTACGGTCAGGTTACGGTCGTTTACTTTTTGCGTCTAGTGTATTTTCCCCCTCAATAAAACCTTGGTTACGGTTACGACAGGGCTTCCAGAAAAAACCTTTTGCCTCCATTTGCGTACCCCTTGCCCAATATTATCGGCGCACCAACCGACCACCACGCCGCCACCTATAGGACTGCAGTAAGTAGTAGTATGGAGACGGACGCCGCCGCGGCCGCGACCGTCCAGGGCAAAGTCACGGGCGTGATCGTTCCGCCGCCCGAGATCCGCGCGATCGTGGACAAGACGGCGCAGTTTGTCGCGCGCAGCGGCCGCAGCTTTGAGCGCAAGATCGCGACCGAGGCGACGTCGGCGAAATTCGCGTTTCTCAAAGAGTCGGATCCGTACCACACGTACTATGAGAGCAAGATCAACGAGTTTATCGAGCGCGCGAATGCGCCGCCCCCAGCACCCATTGTCGAGGCGGTCCAGGCACCACCACCGCCACCGCCGCCACCACAGCAGCAGCAGCAACAGCAAGCCGAGTCACCAGCAGCTTCTACGGAAACACCAGAGGCCGAGGCGACGAGTCCACCAGGTGATGTGGTCGTGGAGAAGCGCGCGGTCGAGGCCGTGACTGCGAGAGCCGCGAAAAAGATTCGCGAGAGCGTGCTGACGCCGCCCGACGAGGAGCAGTTCAAGATCAAGCACCCGCATTTGAGTGCGCTCGACCAAGAGATCATGTACGTGACGGCACAGTACACGGCACTGAGCGGCAAGACGTTTCTCGCGGGATTAGCGACACGCGAGCAGCGCAATCCGCAGTTTGATTTCCTCAAGCCGACCCACGCGCTGTTTGCGTACTTTACGGCGCTCGTCGAGAGCTACGCTATTGTATTGGCCAAGAGCGACGACCAAATGAAGAGGTGCGTACGTACATAGTGCAAGATTGTACATGGGGAGAATGGTGGATTGAAGTTTCTTAACTGATATTGGGGACGGACGACAGGATAGAGGACGGTCTGGACCGCATGAAGGTATTGGATCGGTGTGTCCACAAGCTCGAGTGGGCGCGCCATGAGCAAGAGCAAAAAGACCGCGAGGCCGCCGAACACGACGCTGAGAGTCTGGCCTTGTCGCAAATCGACTGGCACGATTTCATTGTCGTCGAGACGATCACATTTAACGACGATGAAGAGGCCGCGGCGCTTGCGGCAGCACAGGCCCAGGACGCTGCCCATAGGCAGTCGGACGACGAAGACATGGACATGGAAGACGACAGCGACGACGAAGGTGCCACGACTCAGATCAAGGTTGTGCAGGACTATGTACCGCTCGCATCCCAGCCTGGAGGAGCGACGGCGAATGCACAGGCGCTGCTGACGGTCGACGGCAAGGCCGTGTCGTCGGCGGACGCGAATGAACACATGCGGATTCTGCTCATGAATCCGAAATGGCGAGAAGAGACGCAGCGCCACAAGGAAAAGCAAAAGGAGAGCTCGTACGCGGCCGGCGCCGCGATCGCCGACTCGCTTAAGCGGTTTGCCACAAAGCGAGCCGATATCTTTTCGTCGTCGGCCGAGGAGCAAGCGCGGCTCCAGAAAGAGCGGGACGCGCCGACACCTTCGATGCCGGGCAACAATGACCGTGAGGAAGAGTACGAGGACGAGCAGTCTGCGCCCCTGATGGAGACCAACGCACCGCTGGTGCCTCCCCCCGGTCAGTTTATTCCAGGCGTCGGATTTGTGCCCAATGGAGGACCCATGCCGGGATTCCCTCCACCACAAGGGATGCCCGGGTTCCCTCCTGGCATGGTCCCCCCTCCCGGAATGGGTCCTCCCGGTATGGGTCCTCATATGGGGTTCCCGCCTGGCGTCATGGGTGGTGGCCGTCCGCCAATGTTTCCTCCGGGCACGCAAGGTCCCCCTGGTGTTGGCCCCCCTGGTGCCGGTCCACCAGGCATTGCATCCGGACCGCCCGGGACAGGGCCACCGATGGGGTTCGTGCCTCCTGGCATGGCTCCACCAGGTGTCGATCCGAGCCAGCAGACTTCTTCCGAATCTGAGCCAGCCGCCAAGCGACAGCGCACGGAAGGATCTTCTTTGCTTACCGAAGACGAGTTTGCCGCGCTTCATCCGGTACGTGGCTTTATCAAAAGAGTCGTTCACACGCTCTTTACCTTGTCGTGTGGCTTATTCTGTCTCTCTTCTTTTTCTTTAGGGCAACGTGCGCTTGACGATCAAGGTCCCGCAGGATACCGAGAACGAGCAATGGAAGCTCAACGGTCAGACCATCACTGTCGAGATTGACATCAAGGCGACCATGCGAGCGCTCAAGGAAAAACTCTCGGTGCGTTGTACTCTCTCTCTCTCTCGCTCTTTTATTTGGGTGATCACTACTGACAGTCTCTTTTCAATGGGATCTCTTCAGGTGGAGCTGGCGGGTATGCCGGTCAACAAGCAGCAGCTCAAGATTTCCGTGGGGTTTGTCAAGGACTCGCTTACGTGTGCCCACTACAACTTTGTCAACGGCACCGTGCTCGAGCTCAGCGCACGCCAGCGTGGCGGCCGACGATGAAGGAGTGGAGGCGACGGGAGTACACCGAGACATCGAGAACGACTACATAGGTATTGTGGATGGTGTCTTAAACCTCACGCTGCTTTTTTTTTCTTTTTTCTCAAGCTGCTTCCAACTGCTCCTCTCTCATGTCGATTTCTTCCGCGCACTTGACCATGTACTGCAGCTCGACGGCAAAGCGCTTGGTCGCGTCGAGATCGTGCTGGCTGTCGTAGACGTCGCCGAGCTTCTGGATGATTTGGTCAATGTGCGCCGCGACTTCACTTCGGATCTCGTCCAGTTCTGGGACCGACGCGGCCTCTTCAACACGCTCCCTGAACAATGGGAAAGAGCACAGTCGGTTAGTGTCCGGTACCCATCGGTAGATATGATCCAGTCACTGGACGCACCGCATCTCCATGGTCTGCATCAGCAGTTCTGGATCCACCGCCGTACTGGCGTTCTCACTGAGCGCGTCAATGCCGTGGAGCGCCAGCTAGAGAAACCCCAAGAAGACACAGTTGTTAAAATGCCTGGGATCTCCATATGGATACATTATAGTATACCCATACCAGATACTTGACGCGCGTGTTGGGCGTCTTGAGCATGTTGTACGCGTCATTCACGACGGCGGCATTCATGGCCGACAGCTCCTTCTCAAACTGAGCAGCGCACACACACGATTGCATCAACACACTTGATCGGACACCCAAACGTAGAGCACATCTACTAGGACGCTTACCTCTGACTTGGAGCCGTAGAGATCCGGATGCAGTCGCTTCTGCAGCTTCCAGTACGTTTGCTCCATCTTGCGCTGCTCGAGGTTGAAGTTCTTTGGGCTGTGGGGCAACAGTAAATTCCATCATTAGTCACCAGTATCTCAGTCGAGCTCTTTGTGTGCTCGGGGACGTACAGCTCAAACAGCTCAAAGTAGTCGCAGTGCTGCCCACTGTGGAGCGGCTGGATCGCGTCGCACGACTTGCAGAAGAACGCGCAGCAGTCGGTTGCGTGGTGACAGTTCCAGCAATTCTCTACGAGGCAAGAACACGATCGAAAAACCATTGGTCTCCACGCAAGGCGGGTTCATCACTCCTATGAGAAATGCTCAGCACATACTGTCGTGCTCGACCGCAGCAATCTTCACAGCAAATAGACGGGCGCTCTGCCTTTGTAGCAGCATTCGCTGTGGCGGCGCCACGCGCACGGCAGCGCGACGCAGCGACGGGAGCAGCATCTTGGTGAGCATGGTCGTTTGGCCACTGTACCTTCGGCCACAATCGAAAATCACAGAACAACCTTCACGCAACATTCAAGCAACATGGACCCAGAGAAGCCATGCGACATGTGATGAAAAATGTTCGAAAAGGAATGAATTGGTAAAGGAGCCAGCACTATGGAGTCGCGGGCGGCGGGAACGAGAGCACGACCTTTTTGCCATTGAGCGTGTCGCGCAAGATCAAGTTGGCGGCGCGATGGAGATCGAACTTGCCGCCGCGGAGGTGGAACCCGCGCTGCTTGGCATAGGCCTCGCTGAGCGTGAACGGCGACCACTCTACGACAATCACAAACGTTAGTATCTTTCAGATCAGAAAAGCGCAGACAAATTACAGCGTTTACCGTCATCATCTTCCTCGACGGGCTTGAGCTTATACACTTCCTCCATGGGCGGATCGCAATTCTCGGCGATGAAGCGAATGGCACTGAACGGCTCACGCGTCTGTGCGATTGGGAAGCTGCCAAACAAAATCTGCAGCGCCACGGGCACATTCAGTCGTGGAAACACGACCCCGGGGCAGTCGCACACGACGACATTCTGGACCGCGTCACTACATCCGAACAGTTCTGGGTGCGGGAAATAGTGGGTCTGCAGATGCTTGGTGTGGCCGGGCGTGGCCGACACGCTCACGAGCTTGCGTCCAAAGAGCGCATTCAAAAGCGAGCTCTTGCCCACGTTCGGCTCGCCCACGAATCCGACCGTGAGCGTAGCGATATCTTCCTGACGTACGACCTGTCGTTCGGCAAGGTTAATGTCTCTGCCCACATCGCCAATGAGACGCAGCAGCTCCGCGTTCACGTCGTCGCCCAACTCTCGGTTGTACGGGAAGATGGGGATCTGGTCGCCATACCGTTCCGTCAGAAAGTTCTTCCACGCTGCGACACGGTCGCCCGCGACAATGTCGGCCTTGGTGAGCACAAGAATAATCCGCTTGGCCGGGTGCGCCGTCAGAATGTGCTGGATCAGTTGGTCACTAATGTGAAGCACTGGACACCGCGCGTCCGCGAGGTGCACGACGACATCGGACCGTTCGATCGTGCGCCACAGCTGCCGCCAGACTTCAATGTTGCGCTCGTAGAGATTGCACGGGAGATTGCTTTCTTGCTGGAGCGACTGGAGCTGTTCGTTCCACGTGCAATAGGCCTGTTCTTCGCCGTGAATGAGTTCGTCGGCGGTCATATCGTGGGTCCATTGCGGCTTGGTGAGGATCGGGAGCTGGTTGCTTGGCTCGTGGATACCGTATTCGTAGATGGATTGCGAGTTGCCTCGGTCCGCGGCATACACGAGCGCGCGCGTGGCGTCTCGCTTGCGCGCTTCAACGACGCTCTTGGGTTCCGCTTGGAATATCGTGCGCAAATCGCCGCGTCCACTCTGTAATCAACCCACGCATTGTAAATCTCCCATCACATAACCCTTCTATGATATAGCATGCACACATGGTCACGTACGGCCACTGGCGCTGGCGTCTCCGCGTCGGGTGGCGCATCCTCCGCAGTGGGCGGCGCCGCCTCGTCGTCCTCGCCAAAGCCGCGACGATGGCGATTGCGCTCGCGCTTGTCTCGCAGCTACAGCCGCAAGAAGCACACACACACAGTCAGCACATACACAGCACCACATACCCAACGACTCGACGGCTGCTGTACCTGCTGCTTCTTGGCCTTGCCACTGAACGGCGTCTTGCGCGTCATGGACCTTTTCGATTTGCGGCGATTTCTTCGCTTTCTGGGTTGCCACTACTGCATCGGACAAGATGAAACCCAGTGCTCCCATCAACTACTCGAAAATAGTATATTGGATCGAATGACCACTCAGCAAAAGTTCAATCTACTGGTTTAACGAAGAGAAAGGCGTGCTGGTCACTTTCTCTGTGGACCAATGTTCGACATGCGCCGATTCGCAGTCGCATTGGCGTTGATCGTGGGCGCGAACGTGCAGCTGCGCATCTCGCGCTCTTCGCGCATTTTCTGGAGCTTGGCTGTGCGCTTGCGCATGTACTCGGGGTCGTAGAGCCGACTCGAGACGTTGAGCACATCGGTCTTGGCCGACATCATTGAACTGATTGACGACGACGCCGAGTCGTGCGAGCACACGGACGAGCGATTGTTCATCTTGGGGATAAGCGACAGATTAAACTTCTCTTGGCGATCGCGAATCGCCTTGAGCTTGGCATCACGGGTCTTATAATAGTCGGGCTGGTAGAGCCGCGAAAACACGGCGCCTCCATCCGTGCGCACGGACGTGCGCGACTTTTGCGAACCGCACACGGAGCCCGTAAAGGTACCATTGCGGCGACTGTCTTGAGGTGCACGCAGCAGCGAAATGTTCTCCTTGGTCAGCGCTGCGACTCTCGTAGGCGTTGCGCGTACCGCCGCAGGACGCGGTGGCGTGACGCTCGTGTCGGACGAGAACGACGCGTTGAGGTCGGTTGCAAAGCTCGACTGGCGGCGGCGAAGCTCCAAGTGGACGCTATTGCTGGCGATACGGCCGCGCATGGCTCTATCCAATGGCGTGGTCGGCTCGTCGAGCGAGTCGGTGTCGTCGTTGTCCGACGGGTTGCGCGGCTCGAGCCCGATGACGGCCGACTGGAGCTGGCGCACGTGCTGCAGCAGCTCGGCCACGGACGGCAGCGCCGTCACCATGGTCTCGTCTTCGTCGTCGTCGGTCTCCTCTGAGAAGAGCCGCCGGATCGGCATGTCCGCCAACGAACGCGTGGACGTCGAGCGCCCATTGAGCGCCGCCGGCGGCGACGACAGCGGGCTCACGGCCAGCATGCTTGTTGTTTTCTCTCTCTCGACGGCGGCCTGTCGCCGACTCGACGGAAGAAAGGCATGAAGACTGTCCCTGTTAAGTACGATTCTGAGGAAGAATAAGTCAGCAAGAAGACTTTTCCACTGTCTCACTCCGTATAAGTACGATTCTGCAAGAGACACTCTCCTCCATTGTACTGTATCATTCCTGAAAAGTACGCTACGAAACCCATGGGCTGTAATCCCAGAACCTGGTTCATGTAACCCGTGAACCCGACCCGGCCCGTTGTTTCCCCGCGGCGGCCCGCGCCAACAAGTAGTGGGTGGAAAAAATTCCCATCCAGAAAAAAACACCCATGGCGACCCCAAAGCCCGACGACGACGGCTGGGCGTTGCGCGCCGACTTGGAGCTGTGCGGCGCCGTGCGGCCGCCGGCCTATGCCGAAATCAATACGGACGCGCACCTCAACACGTTTGACGTCGGCGAATCGGGCCACGCCGTGCTGCTCAGTGACAGCGGACGGCTCTTTTTGCTCAATTTGTTTCAACCGCCGTCAGCCAAGAAAAACGCCTTGAATACTACTACTACCAAGGCAACGACGCAGGACGCTGTGCGGCTGGTCCACTTGGAACTGGACCCGCCGCTGCAAATGCACGAAGTGCGCGAAGTCGAATCTGTCAAGGTCAATGCCGCGACCTCGAGCGTACTGCTGATTGCGCGCACGTGGCTCAAGGTCGTGCGCATTCCGAACGAGGCCACGCAGCTGCTGCACCGCGCGTCGGCTGCGACAACCGACGCCGCGTCTTCGTCCTCGTCGTCGTCCTCTTCCTCCTCGGCTACGACGTCCAGCAGTGGCTCGAAATTGGCCGTCGGCGACGCCAAGCGCGTGTTGCTGGGCGCGTCGCGCACACACCGCCAACATTTCCTCGTGCGCTTTGACGACGCGACGAGCGAGAGCGTGACGCTCGACGTGTCGCCCAATGCGCCAACGCCCGTGACGAAGCAGCAGGTCGAAAAGAAACTCCACACGTCCAAGCGCATTGTGTCGATCTCGCGCGAAGTGTACTGCGCGTCGATCCGCCAGGTCGGGTACTTTAACCGCGTGTGCCATGCCGCGTGGCATCCGCTCAGCGACGCCCACGTCGTTGTGCTTTCCGACGGTGAAGAGATTAGTGTCTTTAATTTGTCACAAGACGTTGTCAAGCCCGAGCAGCGCCACGTGCTGGATTTCCGTGGCATGGCGACCGACTCGGCGAGCCGCATGCCAGCGACCAGTGCATCGTCGGTCACGTTTTGCTTTGGCGCGTCGCAAATGCTGTGGGACGTTTTCACGTGCTATCTTCTCCGGTCTGACGGCTCGATCTATGCACTGTGTCCGCTCGTGCCGTGTGACGCGCGTGTCCACGCGTCTGTGCTCGAGACGCTCAAGGCAGAAGTCGAAGGCCAACTGACGCTGTGTCGAGAAAAGCTTCAGGAAGAGCAATCTGCGCTCACGGGGTTTGCCAGGTCGTCTATGGACCAAGCGCTTTCGGTGAGTCTTGCGGCTCGCGTGGCCGAACTCAAGTCGCAGCAGTACTGGCTCCACGAAGCCTGGGCATCGGCGGCGCCGTCCCCCATGTCGCCACCAGCTCTCAGCGGTATCTCTCGTTCACACGATGCGACGTCGAATATTCAGGACTATTACCGCTGTCTGCGACCCCACGTTAGCGGCATCTCGCCCGACACGTGGCCACTGGCGATCCAGGGCCCTGTGGATCTCTCGCCCAAATCGGTGATTGCGGGCAAGAATAATCTCCCTGGTGGCGCGGCCGCCGCATCGATCCTCTCGGTACCTTACACCGTCAAGACGGATGACGGTACGATGGCACTGAGTCCGTTTCTGATGCGGTCGTTCACTTCTGGCCACGTGGAACTCATTCTACTCGACTCGACGATTCGTCCGCAGTGGAAAAGCGACCCGCAGCAGCACCAGC
This sequence comes from Pythium volutum, assembly GCA_023334575.1. Classification (NCBI taxonomy): domain Eukaryota; phylum Oomycota; class Peronosporomycetes; order Pythiales; family Pythiaceae; genus Pythium; species Pythium volutum. Next base: position 23,172 of record JAADVC010000107.1, on the reverse strand, counting down.
AAGGCACGGCCATCTCCCAGCCTCTTCCTGCGTTGCTGCTGGAGTGCCTGAACCTAGGTGTCGACGATTCCGGGGGACGCACGGCGCTGGCACGCGACAGCAGTGACCCGCGGCTCGTGTACTGCTTCCACTCGACGGGCGTCCACGTGGTTAACGTGAGCTGGGTTTTTGCGCTCGTCGCCGGCAAGCAGTTTACGACACTTCCCAAGAGCTCTGTTCGCCACATCTTTAGTGTCTCACCGAGTGCGACTGCCGAATCTTCCCACGTCACTAACGTGATTGGAGCCCGTGTCTTGAAGAATGTGTACGTCGGCCATCTCTTGCTGCTTCGCCTGGCGTCGGGTAATTTTGAAGTGGTGAACGTGAGCGCCGCATCGAGCGAGCTGATCAAGGGCGTTTTGGACAGCAACGAGATTGGCAGTCCGACGCAGCAGTCGACGTCGCTTCCAGAGACGCTGGCGTCACGCATGGCTGCGTCCAAGAATACGAAGGGTGCGACCTCGCTGCCGTCGGGCGTCACACCGTTCAGTGAGATTGCGGCTGAAAAGATCGAGGCGTTAAGTGCGCGCGGCATTCGCGTGACTGGAAAGACCAAGCAAAACGAAGTCCACGATGCGATGCTCGCGTTCGTGATTGAACGCATCAAGATTCTCCACGAAGACGTGGAATATGCCGACGTCATGGACCAGCTGATTAAGGACCGTGTGCGGTTACTGGTTGACATGGTCACGGCCCAGAACGAGAAGGAAGCCAGTGTGAAGCAGAGTCTCCAGTCCGCTCAGGCCTCACTCAAGACGCTCCAGACCAAGGTGGAGAAGGCCATGCAGGCCCAGAAGAACCTGCGCAAGCGTGCGGCTGCTGTGCTCCAGGCCATCAAGGAAAACCAACCGATGCTGTCCCATGCCGAGCGCCAGTACAAGCAAGAACTCGAGCACGTGTCGATCGAAGTGCGGCGCATGAAACCGCGCGTGACGCAGCTCACTGTATCGGGCCAGCGCATGGTGCACAACCTCGAGAACCTCGCGAGCACGCGCCAGGCCGAGGGGGCCAATCGCTGGCGTGCGGCCGGTGCGACTCCGTCGACGCTCTCGGACGAGAAGAAAAAGATGTGCTACGACGTGCTCCGCGCCGAGTCGCAGCTCATTGACGACGCCAAGACGCTGGTCGAGGACATGACCACGAACCTCCAGCATTTGCAAAAGTGAAGTCTGGAGACTAGAAACGCGATCAAGCAGTTTCGAAAGCATCTTTCTACCACAGCAATCACTATTCGCCTTTCCAACTTTCCTTACGTCGTGGGCGCGCGCGAATGTGGTCGTTGTTGTAGCTCTTCATCTTGTCTCTGGCGGCAAGTCGCGCACACGCGGTTAGGTGGGAACGCGTACGATTCGATCTCAAAGGTGAGGGTGTTGACTGAAAAGCACGGCACGAGGTCGCCTGTCTCGAGTAGAAACCTGACCCAGCAGAAAAAGAAGATGTGAGTATACCACTGAGATCTCAGAGTGCGACTAACGAAATTATTTTCGAAGGAGCCGCTCCTCACTTAATCGTGTGTTGTCCAAGCAGCCCACCGGCCATCAGCTCGACGTGTGGCAGTGACGCTGGAAAGGCCTTGGCGATCGACTTGGCGACCTGTTCGATCGCGTTGGGCTCGTGTTGTGGATGCTGAGGGGATGGCTGGGACATTTCCACGGCGCTGATACCTCGAGACAGCACGTGTGGCCCGGCAGCACCGTGCGGATCGAGATCTTGGAGTTGCACGGTGACAGTGACGCATGCAAAAGCGGCAGACTCAGCTCGAGGCAGATCTGGTGGAGCGCAGTGCGTTCGTCGTCGTCCTCAAGACACGACAGCACGGCATCATAGGGGCGACGCTGCGTCAGCGCCTCAAAAAGACCGAGCCCGAGGCGAGGAGTGGTCGAACTACAGTCCTCCTCCTTGTCGTCCTCTTTGTCGTCGTCCTCGCTAGTCGCCGTGGCCTGATAAGCCGTGGGCTGAAGAGCCGTTGGCCCGCCGACGCTGCTCACCTTGAGTCGCTTGCGCAGCTCCGAGAGGTCCGCGTCGCAGCGCCAGTCGACCGCCAACGAATCCACGACACACGCTGCAGGCTCGCTCGTTGTGGAGGTCGTGGTTGCCGATCGCGTTGCTGAGCGGATACTTTGGAGCCGCAGCCGCAGTGCCTGTGCGCGACTAAAGCCAACCTCATTAGGTCTAACCATTGGTCGCCCCAGGCAGCTCCAGCGGATCCGCTCGTCGCTGTCGTCCAACAGTAAAACACCGCCGACACCCGCGCGGACGAGCGCGTCCTCTGCGACCGCCCCCATGCCGCCGAGTCCACACACAGCCACGTGGGAGCGCGCCAGTTCTTTCCATTTGGCGACGAATGGCTCTTGTCGCGCAAACTGCTGAATGGGCGTTAACAGCTTGAGCGGACGGCGAGATGACGTGGACAAAGAAAGAGAGGGAGTGGACGGTGGAGGAGGAGGGACGACAGCGTGGACATAGGCCTCGAGGGATTTGACCGCGGCCTGCAGCTGAGAGATCGGTGGGCCTTCGTCAAAGAAGGCATCGTGGTGGTTCATCTTGGGGAAGAGGTGTAAACTAAAGTCTAACCGATGGGGGTCTAAAGTACATGGATGGGCAGAGGGGACGGCGCGTCACTACGGTCACGGCCACGGTCACGTCACCAATTCCTCGGGCTTTGGAAATCCAATCGGATGGGGACAGAGTAGTGACGTCGCCTTCGGCGAGCAAGGGAATATTCGTCGGGACTGTTCTCAGCGTGTGCGCCGCTTCAGACTCCGAAGTTCCGAGATGGAACTGAAAAAAGCAAAAAAACGACAAAGGGCGAAAGGTCGTTTCATCCGCCTGGTCACATTTTTTGTTTTTGTAGTTTCAGTGACAGGTGTCTTCATGACAGGGTGACGAGAGGGAAATGGAGTTGTTGAATAGATAAGATATAGTACGATATAGTACGGTGGTGTGTTGGGAGGAGAGGGATTGAAAGCGTCGAGGCGGCGTCCGAGTACCAGCTACGGCTGTGTGGGGAATATAAAATATAAAAATTGGTCGACGCGGAGCACGCGGAGGAAGCATACTATAGAGGAGCCGAGTGGGGGACGGATGACGCTTGGGAATTTAGACGCCTCGGGACTTTGAACGCCTTGAGGAGTTTAGACGCTTTGGATCACGTTGCGATGGAGAGCGACGAGCGGCGTGGCGTGGGAAATAATCGGCGAGGCTGACGCCGACGAGGACATGAGCTTCTTGGACTTGGATGCGTACGGCGACGACGCCATAGAGGGCGACGACGGCGCAAAGTCCACGGGACTTCTCCGCACGGGGTCATTGGCCGACGGACGAATCGCCGGGAGCGCAGTGGTCTTGATCGGCACGGCACTGGGTGGCGACGAAGGCCGCGCTTGCCGTTCGTCTGGTATTGTGGTCGCCGCTGCGTGGCCGTCCTCCATCATCTCGAGCGGGCAGCCAATGCTACCGCTCGGGTCGTCGAGGCTGAGCTGCGCGACGGCTTGCAGTTCAGCGCCGTCGTCCGCGAGACCCAACACGTCGGCAAAGAGCGCGGCGGCGTCGGGGTCTAGAGCCGTGAGGTCGATGTCGTCTGGCTCGTCCGACGCGGCCGAGGCGCGGAGCGCCTGGAGGTCCAGCGACGCGTAGTTGCGACGCATGTGAACGGAATCTCCAGGGGCGAGCGTTGGAGCAAGTGAGGGGAAGAGGGGGATGAAGATGGCGCCGGAGGACGACGCCGCGACATCCAGCCAACGAGCAGGTCTATCTGGATCTTTTCGGAAAATGACAGGCCCGCAAAAGACCAACCGACTTTAGACGCCCTGGGTCACTCGGTGGGTGGGGGTCTCGTCTGTGCGCGCGACTTTATGGACGAAAAATGCAACGCACGTGCGGAACTGACCACAGGAGCTTAAACTCTGGCATACTCAGCCAATCACAATGCATCGACACGATCTGTCAACGAAATAGGAGCGGATGATTGGTGGAAAAAACAATGACGTGCCGTGCGTCACATCGAATCCTGTATCTTACCGTCGCCCACAGCCTTGCGGGTAAGATCCAGGAAGACATGTGGGCCGAAACCTGAGACGGCTTTGGCTGGAATCCTTTGGGATTTCGTGATCTGAGGCACCCAAGGGAAATGGAACAAACACAAACACACAAATGGGTTAGGGTGGTTGAGGGTTTGGTTGGGTTGCTTGGATTACTTGGGCTGACTATCACACGGAAACCCTGGGAATCTCACACGAAAGGCCGCAAGCCGGTCAACGTGACACACGCTGCACTTGAAGCTGCAAGTGCAAGGAGCGCCCCCTACTTCAACATGCGTGAGTTTACTGTAGACCTGCCTGGGAACACGCGCGGAATTGACAGCGTATGTCGAGCTGTCTCTCGGAGAAAGCGTCAACACTGCTAAGAATGGTTCCACCAAAATCAAAGGATCGCGGGGTTGTTGCGATGTGTCGTCGCGTCGTTTTTCGATCTCCAAGCGGCGCAACCCTGCGAGTGACGCCAGCACCTTCCTGTGGTTCAACTCCAAGTCTGGTTCCATCAGGTCAGTCCCCGCACTATCATGCAGATACAGTACCGCAGCTTCAACAGGGAGCGAAACGATAGAACACGTTTGAGGAAGTAAACGCGAAAACCATGGAACAACATGGAGGCGGCACGTGCCCTTTCCTGCAGTACGTACGTATGGGATCCTCACTCGGTACACTATGGAAAACTGCTCGCTTCAGTAGTCTCTACCTGCCCGACCGCGCGAGATGCTGATGATTCTGCGTCTGCTGCTTGTGCCACTTGATGACGTCCACGACATCTGTCCGCAAATGGTCGAGGTGTTCTACGGCAGCCATCATCATATTTCCCACACGTCAGTATGCACGAGGTAATACAACAATACAAGAGAATGGACGTACCGGGCGCCGTCGAGCGAAAGCGCGTCTGGAAAAGCGTGTGGCACAGACAGCAGCACGACTCGCAGCCGCCGCAGTCAGCGCACCGCACGTACGGCGCGCAGCGGCACTTGAAATAGCTGCGCTCGGCCTGGTACCGCCGCGTCGCCGGCAGCAAGCCCGTGTGGCCCTCCGAGCTGCACAGCCGATCGTAAAAGCCGTGGAGCTTGCGCGGCTTGAAATGGTGGCGCTCGGGTTGCGCGTGGCAGCGCAGGCAAATGCGAAACACCGGGTACGCGGCATTCGGACGGCGACGCCGCGTGTGGACGGTGCAGCCCAGACACTGCTTGTAAATGTTGGTCAGCTCGAGGCTGCAAATGCCACACACATAGTCTTGGTCGCTCGCCGGCACCGTGAGCGCCGTGTCGACAACCTTCCACATGATTTCATCGTCGAAAACCTTGCGGAAATCGTCACTATCGTCCTTGACGAGCCCCCATTCAAACTCTTCTTCGACAATCGCGTCCATGCACGGCAAGATCGACTCGAGAAACAGCACCATTTGCTCTTGGCGCTGCGCGACGACGTCGCGGTCGATCGACGCCGGCGACGCGCCCGTAAATGCGAGCTGGCGCAGCACTGGCGGCGCGCCCGGGCCCGAGAGCGAGTTAAGAAACTGGCCCGTGCGCACGATCGCGACGCCGCACTTGGCGGCCTCGACGATCGCGCGCCGCGGGTCAAACGCCCAGCCGCCGGTACACAAATTGGCATTCTTCATGGCAAACTAATCCAGTGATTTTCATCCATCCATACAAACATCAAGTCAATAACGGTGGCAGACCCCCCATGGCAAGATTAGAGAATGAAGTAAACGTACCCAGCACTCGGTCGAGATGCCGCGCTGCGAGACGCCCTGGTAGACCCACTCCCACGAGAGAAACACGCACGGCGCATTCACGAGCGGACGCCGCATACTATGGGCATTGGCCTCGGCCTCGACCACGCGCCAAAAGTGGAGCCGTCCCTTGTTCACGTGGACAAACTCGCCGTCGCTCAAGAGCACTGTCGACCACGCAAAACCCGAGTCGCTACCGTCCCATACAGCAAGCAGTCAGAACGCATGGCGGCATCTCCATCTACTTAAGAATACAACGTACCGGAGGATCCTTAAGTGCGAGTCCAGCAGCATCGACTTTTTGCTGGCGTCATACCCGGCGGCATGGAGCACGCGCAGAAACGTATCGCGGTCTTTTGGTTCGAGCCGTTCAAACACGACAAGCTCGAGTGCGCCCGTGAGTACCTGGTACGCCGTGTCGGTCGTGCCATTGCCCGGATCTTGCAAGCGGCCGCGCGCGCCCGGGAAATTAAAGTGGAGTACGGGACTCGCAAACCGCTTGTGGCGATTCGCCTGTGGGAGGTACTGCAGCAGGCAGTGGATGCCGCCGGCAAACACGTCCCACTGGAAACTCTTAATGAGATCGTTGTAGAGCTGCGCGCAGTGCTCGGCAATCACGAGATTGTTGAGCGCAATGATATTCTCCCCGGCCACGAGCGAAATGGATTTCTTGGTCGCGTGGTCTTCAAGCACGACAACGTCATTGCCCACGGCACTGCCCGAGAGGTACCGCTCCAAGTAGGCATTGTACGCGGCCATCGAGAGCCGCAATTCACCGACATATTCGAGCTCGGGAATCTCACCACCGGACGCAGCAGTGTGGCGAAACTGGAAATGGTCAAACGAGAAATGCGTTTCGCTGCCGCAGCTCTCAAGGATAAAGGGCCAGGCCCAAATGTACTGGTTCAGCTCGCTTGCCATGCCCTTGACCACGAGGCTCACGTCGGCCGACTCAAAGCACCGGAAAAAGAAATCAATTTCCGACTGGTACAAGTGGGTCGTCTTGTCGGCAAACACGGGCGAGAGATCAATGCGGAACACGCCGTTCGCATTGTCGGGCGCGCAGTGGAACCGCTCGCGCAGACTCGTGGGAAAGGCCGCGGGATTCAGCCACGGTACGCTGTGGCGTGCGGAGGAGGATGGTGGGGGTGGGGGTGGCATTGCGGCGGCGGCATGCAGTTGCTGGCGGTTACTACTCGCGGGACCGACCTCGGCGGGTGGACCACGCGCACGACGACTCGTGCTGTTGCTGCTGCCATCGTCGGCCGACGACGGACGGCTCCGCGGTGGAGGAGGCACGCCACGTGGACCGGCTTCATACTCGTCCGATTTCGTGTCGCTGTACCGCGTGCCGCCGCTTCCGGGGCGACCGGTTCGTCCGCTGCTGGGGCGACTGCTGCTGAGCTGCTCGTCGTCCAGGGAAGCCATCCAAGAAGACCCAGAAGCGCCACGCGCTCGATGACCGTCAAAGGCTCCGGGGGAAAAACCCTGTCGCGGATCTGCCCCGGCAGGGTAGTGCGGGGCAATGTCGTTCGCGTAGCCGCCATCGCCATTCGCCGACGGCGAGTGCCCTCTCCGCGAAGGCGGCGGCGGGTACGAGTCGCGTCGCGCCGGTCGTCCATTCCCCACGGGATCGTCTGACGAAAGATACTTTTGGCGCTTACTGCGTAGCTCGTCGGCGTCGTCGAACGGACTGTCGTCCACGGGTGGGCGATTGCTCGTGCCACGAGGCGGTCGCGCGCGTGGCGACCGTGGCGGCGGCAGTGGCGCCACGTCACCATCATCGTCGAGCGTGAGATCAACATGAGGGTTAAAAGTCGGAGGCTGCGCAGACGAGCGAGCATTGGGCGACGCGCGACGCGGTCGCTCTCGGTCGTCGGCAAGCCGACGGTCTCCGCTATAGCCATTGTGGCCCGAGCCATGGCCACGCTCGCTGCCGTCGTGGGAATGGTACGGACTGGGACTGCGCGACTGGCCATTGGCGCCGCGGTGGCCTCGCTTGCTTCGCTCGCGGAGACGCGCAGTCTGTGGGTCCTTGTCACGACTCGAAGCAGACGCAGACGCTGACACGGCCTGTTGGTGGTGGTGGTGGTGGTGCGGCCCTCCATGGCGCGGCATCTCGTCCAGCATCGAGTGGACACGCGCAGCGAGCTTGGAGAAATCCGCAAGCGGCGTCTTGGGCGCGACGCCGCCGGCCTGGTTCTTACGAAAGCTTGAAAAGCACTCCCAGCGACAAAACGTGTCGCCCTCTTCGGGCGTCTGCGGCAGATTCGCACAGCGCGCGTGGAACGCACAGCCGCAGCACAGACACTGCATCATGTCGTCGGGCGAGTCGCTGCTTTCGCCGCCACAGAGTGCACACTGCGACGGGTCGCTTTCTGCCGCCACCATGGGCGGCAGTGGCGCCGCAGCGGCATCGTCCGTCGGCGACGACGACGACGACGAGACCACGGCGGCCGCTTGCTTGGTCGACGACGCGCCCAGTGTGCTTGTCTCAGTGGTCGTCGATATCGCCATTGTGACGGAGCTGCTCGCCGCCGCCGAGGAGCTCACGGCTGCCGACGGTGCCACTGCACTACCACCAGTACTACTTGAGGAGACCGTACTAGTGGCGCCTGTCGTGGCCGCAGCAGATCCCATCGGCGCTACAGCAGTCATTTTAATGCTACGGTCTCCGATGCGCGCGTTCTTGACGCCACTGGATACCGGTGCCGTCGCGGCCGTGGGGACGGAGCTGGTCGTCGCCGCGGTCATCGTCGTCGTTAGTGACGAAGACGCGGCACTGGGCGTGGTCGTGGTTGCGCTACTACTGGTACTGGCGGAGGTAGAGCTGGTGGTGGTAGAGATGGTGGTCGACGTCGTCGCACTGGGCGGCTTGCTGCTCTTGGCCACGGGCGCGTCCTTTGCACTGCGCGTGGCCATGGTCCTCTTCGTATTGTTCTCGTCTCCCCGTCTCTTCCGATCTCTCTCGATCTCTCTCTCCGTCTCCTCGTCCGACGTCCCGCGTTTTATAAATTAACCAAAGCCCCCTGAGCTTCCATCATTCAAACGGGTGGGGGCGGTTTCACCCTTATTACGATCTTGGACACAAGATAGAAGGATACTTACCTTCTATTACGAATCTACACATAGCTTCAAAACAAACGTTTGTTTGGTCATTCACAGTACGGTGTTCCGATCCAACATCGTACTTTGTAGGAGGGATACAGTGGATTGGTCGGTTTTTGGCGGGAACTCCATTTTGGCGGGGCAGCAAAAGGGAAACCAACATGGACCGAGAAGACGACGCGATGGACGGCGGCGGCGGGCGTCCGCTGCCGGCGACGCCACCCAGCGACACGGACATGAACGACACGGAAGAGACAACCATGGGCGACCCGTCTCTGCACGGCACGCCGCCCTCGAGTCCGCTGCGCGTGGCGGTGAACGCCAACGGCAACGCCAACGGCAATGCCCATGGCCACGCGCCATTCACGCCGCCACGGGCAAATGCCCAGCCGCCCCGCTATCTCACGCACCATGCCAACACCGCAGAGCGCGCGCAGACGCCACCCAGTCCAACGTCGCCATTCTCGCCGACCTCGGGCATGTCGGTCTCGGCGTCGGCCGTGTCGGCGACCGAGCAGCCGCGGCTGTACAACTTTCCCGAGATGAGTGCATCGATCGATGCGACGCCGACGCCGCGGTACCTTGGCCGCGCCGGTGCACTCGGGTATGGAAACGGCATGGACGCTGCGAATGGTGGGGACGCCGAAGACGACGTCGAGGCCGAGCTGCGGCGCATGGCGCAGCGTTCGTTGCCGCGCGGCGATCTCGGCCGCCATGAGTGGCGCTTTGATACGTTCAACGGCAGCGCCAACGCCAACGCCTACGGCAATGATGGTGCACCGTCGTCTCCATCGGGATCAATCCGTTCCAGCCGTAGTGACGCGTCTCGGTACTCGCACCGCGCCGGAGGAGGAGGAGGAGGAGGAGGTGATGACCCAGCATTACCACGCCCACCACTGTCGCCACCCAGCTCGCCTCGCTCGAAAAGCACGAGCTCGGTCTCGTCCACGCGTGGTGGCAGGAACGACCGGTCGCCCACGACCGCCATGCCCCGTCTCAATGACGATGCCGATGAGAATTTCAATGGCGCCGTCGTGTGGGGCACCAACATTAGTGTGTCCGAGTCCATGGGGTTGTTTCGCCTCTTTCTCCACCAGTATCGCCGCGCCGGCCAAGCCATCATGGACGAGCCGTACTACCTCAAAGTGCTTCGCCACATGGCCGAGACGCAGTCGACCATTTTCAATCTGGACACGCAGCACGTCTTGCAACACAGGCCGACGCGCAAGCTCTACAACCAGCTCGTGCTGTTTCCGCAGGTGCTGATTCGCATTTTGGACATGGTCGTGAACGAAGAATACCGCAAGCTGTTGCCCCATGGTGGAGAGGAAGACCCGGAAGAAGAGACGCAGCTCCAAGTGCGGCCGTTCAACCTGAGTGATCTCTCGCCCATGCGTAATCTCAATCCGTCCGACATTGACCAGCTCGTGTGTCTCAAGGGCATGGTCACGCGATGCAGTGCCATTATTCCGGACCTGAAAGAAGCGTTCTTCCGGTGTACGATCTGCCGTTTCACGACACAAGTCGAATTGGACCGCGGCCGCATTGAAGAGCCGCAGTACTGTACGAACTGCAACACGCGCCACTGCATGGAGATGCTCCACAATCGCTGCTCGTTCACGGACAAGCAAATGGTCAAGATGCAGGAAACGCCCGACGCGATCCCCGAGGGTGAGACGCCCTACACGGTCATGCTGTTTGCCTTCGACGACTTGGTGGACGATGTGCGGCCCGGCGACAAGGTCGAAGTCACGGGCATTTACAGGGCCGTGCCAATGCGCGCGTCCTCACGACAGCGCGTGGTCAAGTCGGTCTTCAAGACGTATATCGACGTGGTCCATTTCCGCCGCGTCGACGAGCTGGCACGCCGTGGCGCGGAAGGCGCCGCCGAGGCGGTCGCTGCCGATGCAGCCGACTCCGCCACCACGGCGCTCGACGATGCGAACCGTATCCAGGCGACTGAAACTGCCAAGCTCACCGAATTTCGGCGCATCGCATCGCACCCGAACGTGTACGCCAACCTCGCCTTCTCGTTGGCGCCGTCGATTTGGGAACTCGACGACGTCAAGAAGGGAATCCTCTGCATGCTGTTTGGCGGCACGCGCAAGGACGCCGGCACGGCTGCGGCAGTGGCCGACGAGGCAGGCGAGAATACTGGCGCACTCAAGCCTCCGAAGAAAGCGACCCGGTCCGATATGAATATTCTGCTGTGCGGCGACCCGGGCACGTCCAAGTCGCAGCTTTTGTCGTACGTCCACAAGCTGTCGCCGCGCAGCATCTACACATCGGGCAAGGGCAGTTCAGCCGTGGGTCTCACGGCGTCGATCGTGCGTGACATGGAGACGGGCGATCTCGTGCTCGAGTCGGGCGCGCTTGTGCTTTCGGATGAAGGAATTTGCTGTATCGACGAATTCGACAAAATGTCCGAGTCGGCGCGGTCCGTACTCCACGAAGTCATGGAACAGCAGACCGTGTCGATTGCTAAGGCCGGTATTATCTGTTCGCTGAACGCACGCGCGTCGATCTTGGCGTCAGCCAACCCTATCGAGTCGCGGTACAACCCGAACAAATCGGTCATTGAGAATGTCAACATCTTGCCAACGTTGCTCTCGCGGTTTGATCTCATTTACCTCATTCTCGACAAACCCGTGGCCGAGACCGACCGCCAGCTCGCCAAGCATATTGTGGCATTGTACTTTGACGAAGAGACGCGACGCCAGCGGCAGCAAGCGCAAGAGACCGATTTGGAGCCCGTGTCAATGAAGCTGCTCACCGAGTACATTTCATACGCCAAGAAGAATATCCATCCGCGACTCACGACGGGTGCACGCGATGCGTTGATTCGTTCGTATTTGGATTTGCGCCGCATGGGTGGCAGCCATGCCGCCAAGAAGAATATCACGGCAACGCCACGGCAGCTCGAGTCGCTGATCCGTATCGCCGAAGCGCTGGCCAAGATGAAGCTCAGCGAGTGGGTCCAAGAACGCGACGTCGCCGAGGCACTACGGCTCATGAATGTCGCGACCCAGCGCGCAGCCATGGATCCGCGCACGGGCACGATCGACATGGACATGATCAACACGGGCCACAGCTCGCTCGAGCGCGAGTCGATCGCGCAGCTCATTGAGAGTATGAAGGAAACGCTGGGGGACGCACCCAACCAGTCGCTCGGTGTCGGCGAGTTGCGCAAACTTATTGAAGAAAAGCAGAAGAGCGAGGTCAAGGGTAACGAATTCCAAATGGCGATGCGCGCCATGGAGGACGAAGAGCTCATCCAGGTCTCGCAGGGCGTCGTGCGGTTCTTTGGACCAGCGTCGTCGTAACTGTTGGGGGAGAAATGGGAATCTTGAACGGTATTGTGTGTGTTGCCTTTCTGTATATCTCATCAAGAGTGTTGGTCTTGCTTAGGTGGTTGCGTGGTGATCTCAATGAGGTCGCTTCGAGCTTCCAGGGCAATGTTGCGTAGGTACAGATGCGTCGAGAAGAAGGCCATGACGACGCGCATCTCGTCCGGCGAGCGGATCATGTCGTGGGTCTTGTGCGGGATGACCACGCGCGAGAACAGCTTGGGGTTGGTGAACGATGCGGCATACTCGTGCTCGCTTTGCTCGGCTAATGCCAACGGGAAGACATCGTCGCGGCCGCCGCACACGAGCAGCGCCGGCGTCTCGTGGTCACGCTTGGACTCTTTCGATAGATCAGCGTGAGGGCCATTCACTGTGCCACCGGCGATAAGTACGACACCGCCCAGGCGACAGCGCAGCGTGCGTGCGACGTGGAACGCGACGCTCGCACCCTGCGAAAAGCCAAAGAGGAAGACGCGGTCGAGTCGCCAGTGGTACCGGTCGCGAAGCGTCATCAAGAACGATGTGACATACTCACCAGCGGCCTGGAGACTAATTGGTAGAAGAGACTGTGAGAATGGATTTATGGGAGGGGCAAATCAGGATTACGGTACCTGTCGCTTCGTTTCCGATGCACGACCGTGGGAGGGATGACGTTGTAGTCGTCGTCGAGGTCGTCAATCCACGTGGGGCCCATGTCAAAGGGCAGCACCAGCGGCGCACGCAGCGAGATCACGGCTTTAAGTAAGAGCAGGGGGAACGTAATCAGTATTTGTAGCATTCCCAATGCAGTACAATTGAAATACCTGTCTGGGGCAAGGCCATTTGCTGACCGAGCCGCCCGAACGGTTCATGGGAATCGCCACGGCCGTGGAGAAACACGACGACATTCTGCGGCGGCAGTGCATCGGAACGCGCGACAACAGAGAATGCGACACGCGCATCGGTAAAGTGGCCTTGTTGCAGCGCTAGCGACGGTCGCGGTCGCGCGGTCGTATGGACATCGTCATCATTATTGTCTGTCGGGACCTCGTGCAAGTGGACAACTTTATCATGTTGGCGCGCGGCCCCGTCTGCCGCTGGGTGTTTCTGATGGAGAGAGGATGACGGCGCCGCTGGTGGCCAGGGGATCCATCGCGTTGCACCGTCTTTCTGTGGGCCACGCGTCGTGTTGATACCGATACGCACGAGCGCGAGCCCCGCGGCGGCGTGGACGCGCACCACGTCACATGCTGCCGACGAATCCATCATCCAGTTGTCTGTTGGGAAAATTTCTGGCACGAACCGAACTGACAGTGAAACCGGTATGAAGACGGTTTTAATCGAAATTTCAGCCAATGAAATGAGCGTAATCGCAGTGACTCAACATGTTGTGAGATTGTGTCGACTCTCTACCTGTTGGGCTGCATGGCTTCGCTCTCCACGGTGTTGTGTGGTGAGATGTTACCGTGGTACCCGTAAGGTGAAGTTGGTGGCACTTGCCACAGTGAGAAAAATTGCCGAAAATCGTTGGTGCCATCGTCACAGAGAAATCCAGAAGAAGCACTCGCATAATATGCGCGTGCTTTTTCTAGATAGTATGTATGCGACTTACTTGCGGCTGCGGATCTAATATGCGAACCCTTCTACTCTCTGGGTCTGGGCTGGAGTTAGCTGCTGACGTACTTGACATGTGAGAAGCTTTAGTTCTCCCATCGCATCGTCCCATACACTGTACATATACGTATAATAATGGATCGTGCGTTATCTCACAACAAAGGAGAAGCGTTCTTTGGAACTGACTTCCATCTTTAGGCCTCACACTTACAGTGTTGGATACCGGTGTCTGATTTGTTGGATGGAAACGCTGCGGGTCCTTCCGCGATGGAACAACATCCAAAATACAGAGCGCACCAAACGACGCGACGGGTTAGGCTTGTGCTTGACGTCAATTAAACAGAGAGAGCGTTGGTACGGTTGCTCAATGAAGGGTTTGTATCCCACGTTTAGTCCCTTGAAACAGGTTGCTCATACAGAGTGTGATGACTGGCGGTTTGGCCGGAACAAATTTCCAGTCTGACTATCACAGTGTTCCGGGGCCCCATCACGCTTCGGGTCTTTGTGCCTCACTCGCCAACAACCCGCGCCGTCCCCATCGGAAGTGGAAGGAATACGCGGAAGCTGAAGGGCGAGTGTCAAAGGTTTCTTCTCTCTGTGATTCTCCCGCTCGCACCCCCAACGTCGGAAAGCGCCGCGTACCGTACATATCCCCACGGCGCTAGTGGCCAGTCCAAGCATCGAACGCAGCTGCATTGGATTTTTTTCGGCCTTCCTCCTCCTCCTCCGATCTCGTGTCTCGTCGGATTCCACCACATCAGAGAAAAACTTCGAACAAAGAGCGTGTCTCTTTTTGTTGGTGGTGCAACAGTCAGTCAGTTGGCGCCGCTTCGATCACCACGAGGCCGCTTGCATTCACAGTTGGTGGTCGCCCCCAGTTGGTGCGGAGAACACGAACTTGATCGACCAACAAAAAGCAGCTTTAGCCAGCCGCCGGCCGTTGGTAGCTTCGGGTGTTTTTTTCGTTGGTGGCTGCGTGAACACACGTACGTCACAGTCGGGGAGAAACCCAACGTGGCCCAGTCGCGTATCCGCCGAGATTGCCGAATGTGCCGTCGGAAATCCAAGCGGCACTTCCCGAATAAGCTTCCGTCTCAGTTGTCTCCCACTGCCACTGCCACAGCCACGGCCGGCGCGTCATCCCGAGTGTTGGTCGCTCCTCGGGAAAAGCTCCAAATATCGACGGATATCGTGGATTCGATTGGTCTTTCTGACCGGATCATTACCAAGAGTCCCACGTTGAAGGCGTTGCTGACTTCGCTGCCTTCGACGAAACGAGGAGTGATCTGCTCGGCTGCTGGTGCCGCCTATCTCGCGGCCGTGTGGCTGGACCTGGTCTCTCTGGACTACACTCTGCCTCTTGTTGTTGGACTCGCTAGCGGCTACTGCGCGGCGCTGCTCTCGACTCCCGAAGAAGAAGAAGAATTCCCAAGACCAAGCGAACCGGAACCCGAGCCCATCATGTGGACGCTCGCGCAGTTTGAGACGCTCGGCGCTCTGCGCTTTGACAATTACCTGCGCTTTCTCGTCACCAAGCTCGCAGTCGTGTGGCGTGCCATTGCGACGCTCCACAAGACGGCGCTCAACTACAAGTTTACCATCTCGATCTCGGAGAAGCCGTCGCTCGCCGAGCTCCAGGATTTACTTGAAGGCCGCGTGCCGCTGCAGCTCACGTACGATGACATTAACGTCGACAAAGATACCAAAGAGACCAATGAGGACTACAGCACCACTAGCACGATGCGCAGCCGCGGCTCGTCACGTGCCAGCACGGCGTTCACGGATGACTCGGCGTACCATCGGGAATCCATGGACTTGTCGGGATTGGAAGTGGACTTTCCCATGACAATGACGCTACGTGGCTCGTTCGTGGACGTCGAAAAGGCCATCCCATCGCCACCGCGATCCAACGAGTTTCAAGCGCTCGAAGACCAAGACCAAGTGACGGAGTATTTCTCGATCGATGACGACGCCAGTTGGTCCGAGAACGAGGCCGATCCAGTACAGGACGACGACTATGAGCTCTTTGGACCCATGCCGCCAGCCAGCAGCATTAACGACGACTATGAGCTGTTTGGACCCATACCTTTATCCAGCAGCACAAACAACTCGCTGCGGTCCATTCACGTGCAAGTGCTTCCGCTCGAGACGCTCGCTTGTGAACGCAAGACGCCGTCGCACGCTGTCGTGGCCGCGCTCAAGGATCTCCAGCCACTCGTGGTGCCGTCGGTCAACCCATTGGTCCAGGACGCGACACCAGTGGACTGGCAACCCAAGCCGACCGCCTCGTCCGCTTCTCGACCCGAAGCCGCGGCGCTGCTCGCTCGTAGTGGCGGCAACAAGCACACGCTCAAGCGCCGCATCTCGGTCAATGTGACGCCCATGAAGCCATTGCCGCGGCTCGTGGTCAAGGCAAGGCCGTCGACATTGTCGCCGCCGCAAAATGTACAAAAAATGCTCGACCAGGTCGAGCGCATGATGCGCGAAGTGCACGATCTGATCGCGGCCGGCCGCGACGCATTGCGGACTGTCGAGACGCCCGAGGAAAAGGCCACGCGACTCTTTGACGAAGAGGAAGCGGTCGTGGTGGAAAACACGTCCCCGAGCTTTTGTCGGAAATGCGTCTCGTTTAATGACGACGTCGACGTGATTGACGCGTCGCTCGAAGGTGTCGCGCCCCAGGACGAGCGCGCGCTGCGCACGAGCTTGTCGTACGGCTACGACGAGATCGAGTCGATGACCAACGAGTTTTTTGCCGATGTGGCCGTCTCGTCTGGCGCATGAAGATGAGGGAAAAGAGAAAGAGTGAGATCTCATTTTTAGGGTTTCCCCCCATTCCATTTAGCATTCCACACCCGCTCGTAGCAGCACCATTGAAACCAAGTATTTTATAAGGACACGCCACACACAGAAAGACACGCCAGATAAAAATGAACGCATTCTGTACTTTTGGATGTTGGTCAAACTATGACTTGTGTTGGGGGAAATGTGTTGGAAAGTGGCCAACTTTTTGTTGTTGTGTTGGCTACTTGGTCGTCTTCTTTTGCTCGTCCAGGATCGCCAATTCATAGTCTCGCTTGTTTTCCTTATCGTGGGTCGCCAAAACTCCGTACAGCATCTCACACACGGTGCGCAGCGACGCCATGTTCAGTTGGCGTCCCGCCGACATTCCGAGCGTGCATCGATACAGTCGCCAACTGACAAAGTCCGTCACGAGTCCATACACAACGTGCTGGTGCTCGCGGTCGGCCATGGCTTCACACGCGACCAGCAATTGCGCCCCGTCGCCTTGTTCACGTTGCCGTGCTGCGAGTGGACGACGCCCATCGTGGTTTTCTTCTGACTGTGTGTCCTGAGTAGCACAAAGTCACAAACCCGTTCATCAAACTCAAGTGAGAGATCGTCCACGAGGTTGCACAGCGTCAGCAGCACGGTCGTGATCCAGTGGCGCTGGACGCCAACCGAAAAGCCGGCAATGCCCCTGGTTACTGCGTGGGCGGCCGTGGTCAAGTGCTGGAGTGGAGCGACACAGTCACGTGCTGTGGTCGCTCCGTGGGGAGCTCCACCAAGACCTGGATCTCGCTGCTGATCCTTTGAAAAATCTGAGTGCCAAAGCATCCGTCGTCGTACAGGTCGTCGGTATCCTCCAGTTCGAGGTGCTCCTGTATGGGCTCCTGGATCAAGTCTGGAATCTCGCCGTTGCGCAGTGCCTGGATTTCGTCGCTCTCGTCGCTCAACAACGAGCCACCGCGTTTCGCCAGGTAGAGCTTCAACAGACTGGGTTCGAACTGGATCGCGTGGGGCGCCATGTCTTGGATCGTCTTCTTTAGCGTTGCGACTGGTTTAGTGGCGTCCATCTCCACCATGAGTGCAAGCTTCATCGTATTTGCCTTGTGTGGAGAAGACCGATTCCCGTGAGATGACAGGCTTTGACTATACAGCATCTTGCAATTTATCTTTGCCCTTCAGAGTCTGAAGCGAGTGCACTGAATTGCTCTGCTGTTGACGGATCAGTCAGTCACTGCGCGTTGTAAACCTAAGAGCATTCTGTAGTGATGGATTAAAACGATGTGAGTGTCTTGTCTTGGCTTGTTAGAAGTCACCAACGTCGTTACGGCTCGGTAGATTTTTTAGCGACCCATATACGGGACAGGACAGGATTTGGGACATATGAAAATATCCACATTTTATCCTCATCCGCCATATTGAAGCAAACACAAACCATCATTCACGCACTCGTGTTGCACCTTATCACTGTGAGCCCCTAAGCGGCTGAATTGCCTGGGGCTATCTTCCACCCCTTGGACGACCACATGCAGCAGTGCCATGGCCGGCAACAATCTCCAGGTGGTGCATGTTTGAGCAAAACCACGACCAAAGGAAAGAGGCAATATGAAATCATGTACATCCAAGCATACCCTAGTTACTTCCCGAGCCGGCGACATCATGTTAACACGTTGTCGACGACTGGGGCCTGAGGGCGGAGAGGTGTTGGCTCATATTCGTACGCGTCGTCGGCTTTATCGCCGTCGATAAGAGGCGGTGGTAGATCCGTCCTTACACTACTATCTGTTCTCTCTGGCGGGCCCGGTGAATAGCTGCAGGCACCCATGTGATACCGTGCGAACCAACTCGCGCAAGGTCGACTATTGTGTTGGCAACGCGGCTGCTGTTGGCCATATCCTGTCCGCGTGCGACATGCACGCGCTCCACACAGTTTGTACCGA
This sequence comes from Pythium volutum, assembly GCA_023334575.1. NCBI lineage: Eukaryota > Oomycota > Peronosporomycetes > Pythiales > Pythiaceae > Pythium > Pythium volutum. Next base: position 4,580 of record JAADVC010000107.1, on the reverse strand, counting down.
GAATGTGTCTGCGTCAGTGGTCACAATGACCGCGCCGGCTCCACCCGGCCCCCGGATTTCTTCTCACTCTGCCATCTAAAAGAGGATGTGTCGTTCGAATGCAAGTGCCTCTCTCCGCGCCCGCGCGTATCAAGACCCTCTGAAGTAGGCTGTCGTCCGGTGGGCGACTTCTGTGCGTGGAGGTGGCGTATCCATGACGCCCGCATTGGTGTGGTGCGCCGCCATCAGCTTGGCGGCCACGGGCACAACGAACAACAAGGCCGAATATCTCGGCCTCATCACTGGCCTGGCGGCAGCTGACTGCAACACTTGACGTCCCCTCGCCGTGGTGGGCGATAGTTTGCTTATCATCAATCCCATTACTGTTGCCCGCACAAGATCATTTTTCTCCGGCTATACCAGGACGCTCGACGGATCTCCGACACCTTCTAGAGTTCATCAAAGCGACCGGCGCGGCCGCCAACGTCGCGATGGACGCCCGTAGCACCCTCCAGACGCTCCGCCCTACAGCACGGCCTGAATTGGCTGGTCTCGACCAACTCATGGCACGTGACTTTCGCCGTCGGCTCTCATCCAGTACCGGATCGTAAAGCCCTACTTGTATTTAGCTACCCCGGTCCACTAGTTGTAACCCAGTATATTCTATTTTGAAGCAGAAGATGATGGCGTTGGCTGCCGCCAGGACGGTTTGAGTGTGCGTGAGAGAGAGCGAGCGAAGATAGAGCGACGAAACAAGCTTTTGACGGAGGAAATGGAGTGTCGCCTGTTGTTGCGTGTCTGAGGCTCACATGAGAGGGATCATGTGTGAGTGTTGAGGAAACAGCTCCATTAGAATTCTTTCCACTATTTCCTGATATTGAAGAGGCAGCGCTGGTCAATCTTTTGCAGATTTCCACCACCACCACACTATCCAACCTGGCCACAGTGTGTCTCCAACGTACGGCTGCCACCGACGTCTAAGACACCACTAACGTTCCCCTTCCACATCTTCTCGATGCTCCGCACGAATGAACGCCTCACGTATGCCGTATGTGCGATAGTCTCGCTGTTGGGTCGACGGCTATATGCACGCCAAGCTCGTCAGTCGATCGACCTTCATCGAAGGTCAATCTTGATTGATACATCGAGCGATCTTCAACTTGGATATTTTAAGTAAAAAATGGATAAAATAGCCTGTCCAAAATCTTGTCCTGTCCCGTATATGGGCTGAAAAATAAGTTACCTACGGCTCTTCGGCCGCCTTGCTCTCATCCATCGCCAGTCGGCAGTCCTTCCTGTCTTCGTCGTCGTGGTCCACCAACGCACCATAAATCATCTCGCACACTGCTCGCAGTACTTCCTTGTCCAGTGCTTGGACGGCGTGACGTACAGCATACGCCCATTCCACAGAATCGAGTCTTGTCTACTTCGAAAGAGATACCACGTGACAAAGTCCGTCACGAGTCCATACACGACATGCTGGTCTTCTCGGTCGGCAATATCGCTTCACACCCGACCAGCGCGTTTGCTCTCGCTAGCTGATAGTCGCTGCCCGTGGCGTGCACGACACACAGCGTGGTCGTCTTGCCACGTGAAACAACAAACTCGAAATGGCTCTGTGCTTCCACTTGCATACTGTCCACGGTTTTATCAAAGGCGACTTGGAGGTCGTCGACGAAACTGCAGACTGTCAGGAGCACATACGCGATCATGGGACGCTGTGCTCCCGCTGATGTATTCAGGAAGCCTGGCGTCGCGCCACCATTCGCACGAGTCGCTCGAGTCGTCGCTGTCGCTTTTGTCACTGTCGTATCTGTTTGTCCGGGCCTTTTTCATTTTCATATAAATCACATTCAGTTCCCGACAGCGCTTGCGTCTCGTTTCCGTGCGCACGGCACTGGAGCGAGACGTCGCGACGACGACTTGCTCCATCGCACCAGGAATTTCCACCAGCACGTCGATCTTATTGTCCGCTGGCTCGTGGTCCACGCTTCCATCGAGGCGCGCGGCATCGCCCAGTCGCAGTTGCTTTGCATGAGTTCCCTGATCGTGGGAGGAATCTCGCCGTCGCACACGGCCTGCATCTCCTCGCTCGTGGCAGTCAAAATACGAGCCACCACGTTTCGCGAGGTACAGCTGCAAGCGATGGGCGTTGCGACGCATCTCGGCCTTGTTTTCGATCACCTCCTCTATCTCTCCCACGGATTCGCTGGGGTCAATCTTGACAATCACGATGCCTCCGTCGCCAACGAGCACACAGGCCAGCTTCATCTTTTTCGTTTCCCTTTGTGTACGACGTTTGGAACTCCTTTCCGCAGAGGACGAGGACGCGCTCGAGTCGCTATCGTCACCTCCTCACTACTGGAACGAGACGACATGGCGTCGTGTTTCACCAAGACCTGGAACTCACCGCTGGCTGGTTCAAACGGAGTGCCAAAGCACGTGTCATCGCCCAGGTCCTCGGTATCTTCCACGTTTAATTGGTCCAGCATGAGCTCCTGGATCGAGTCTGGGATCTCGCCGTTGCGCACTACCTGGACCTCGTCACTCTGTGCTTTCTTGTCTGTGTGGACCACGAGCCTTCTTCTCATCGAGCGACACGTGCCCTGACCCTGCTGCCTCGTGCATTTCAGTTGCACAACTCATTTTGCAATTCAGACAGAACACTGAATCGCAGTGGTTGCAAGCGTCAGTCAATGACTATGATTTTGTGTGCCGCGGTGAACTCCTTTGAGTCGACGGAAAAGGCTCCTTTGCTCCCACCATGAAAGAAACAGAGACCGTGGCTGGAAATGTGCAGTGGGCCTCTTGGTATTATACTACCAGCAGAGACCTTAAAAACGGTAATGAAGGTTTGAATTTTGGATTTCTCTGTTGTCGACGTACCCAATCTACTTGTTCAGGAACGCAATAAACGACGTGTAGGCGCGCTCGAGGTCGTAGCTGAGTTGGCGTGCCTGGTCCTCATCAATCTCGTCCGACGCACGCATGGTATTGAGCGTACGCAGCCATTCGTCCATCTTGTCTCTCGCTTCCAGGTTCGGCGGCAGTCCGCTCACCATCGTGAGGCTCGCCATGACCTCACTCAGTAGTGGTTGCACTTCGTCAACGGCGCGGATATTCAGCTTGAGAATGTCCGACAGCGTGATGAAACTCGAGACGGTCTGTGCAACGTTGGCCGAGTCGGTCTTGCGGTTGGTCGTATTGTGGAGCACAGTCGCGGGCACGCCAATGCGCACGAGCCGCTCGATCGCGCGCGGACAGTCGAGCCGGTACCGCACAATGAACGAGTCAATGTCCTTGAGAAAGCCACCGAGCCGCAGCGCCGTCTCGGCCGTCTTGAACTGCGAAATGAGCTTGGTGCAGGCCTCCGTGTACTAGGTCATGGAGAGAGAGTCCGTCAATAGATGCGAGGGGATATGGGCAGGAGAAGAGCACACTTCTTCGGGCGTGATTGCGTCGCGCACGTAGGCCGTTTCAAGGTGCTCCGTGGTCTTATCACAAGCCAGACAAGATCACCAGGGTAAGCAAAATGCGAGATTCCCATGTCAATCCTAGACAGACAATAAAGGCCTACCTTGATGATCGCATAGAGATCGGACAAGTCTTCAAACGTGCGGCGCTCCTTCGTGTCCTTCCACACTTTTATCTCCTGCTGTCAAATGTCATGGAAGATCAGTTCTCCTGTAAGAGCATCGCTTTGCTCCAGGACTGCGTTCCATAAAAGCTGCTCAAAGAGGAAAATCCACCTCGTTCCAAGATGACGATCCCGACGCGGCGCCGCCAAACTGTGAAGTGTTCTGCATGAGACACAAATAGGTTTAGAACGTGGAGAGACTGCTGTATGCGCTGGGTTAGGACAGACCATTGTTGCTCCTCTGTGCTGGCCGTATGCGTACGACGGTGGGGCGGCCATTCTTCTCTCTCGACTCTGGATTGTGGGTGGTGGGTCAGACAGAATGCATGTCGGAGCTGCGGAGAGCAGAAGAAACTCAGATGCCGTTAAGAACCTTTATGAACGGTTAACGGGTCCTTCAAGTTGGTTATTTGCTGCTGACGACTTGGCCTTCAAGTTGCGGGCCAGCGGGATCTTGGGCCGCGAGAGCTGGATCGTGCGGAGCTTCTCACTAAGCTCGTCGTCTGCGGATTGCTGATGCGGCTGCAGTATCTGTGGACAAAGATCGTTCATCTCCAGCCCACCAGAGAACGGCTCGGTCGAGGCCATCTCTCCCAAATGCTGGCTTGGAACTCCAGGTGAGCCTGGTGCAGCAACTGTCGGTTGCGGTGGCTCTGCCGTGGGGAATGCCAAGACCAATGGGACTGCAGCAGCCTGGTCACTACTCTTGACCAGTTCTTGACCCAGTTCCCGGCCGACCATTTGCTTAAAAATCTGCTCACATGTCACAGCATCAGTACTTTATATCACCTGGTGTCGTTTCAGTTAGTCTGTACCTGCTCGGTGCGTGCGTCGACGGCAGCGCGGTCGACTTCTTCCTTGATCACAAAGTTGGTCGCTTCGGCGTTCTTGGCGTAGAAGCCGTGCATCACCTGGCGCACCATCTCGAGTTCGCCGTTGAGCATCGTGTCGCGCTCGCTCTCGT